>JAAGNO010009320.1:37407-74580 GCA_033439905.1 Ceryle rudis | reverse complement strand
GAAGTGGTGCAAAACCTTTTTTTCCTCGTTTTTTTGTTTGGGTTTTTTTGTTTGGTTGTTTTGTTTTTTGTTTTTTTTTTTTGTTGGGTTGGGGGGGGGGGAGAATCTTCCCTTATCTTCACCTTGACTTCTGAAAGCTGTCTTGTGCTGTGCCTTTTCCTCCTTCCAGAGAGAGCTCCAGCTTTGGCACCTAATCTCTGCTCATCATCACTTTCTTCTCTTGGTCCTGCCTGACTTTTGTACCTTCACAGCTTCCACCTTCATATGCAGCTTAATTACATTCGATACAGATTCTTACTCTGTCCTCAACAAGACAGTAGTACTTCATCCCCTTTGAACAGGACATCAAGAAATTATTGTTAACATTCATTCTCTCTCTGTGATCAGTTCTGTGAGATAGGAAATGTTCAATTACGTAGAGCTTTAGCTCAAGGTTGTTGAGTTTTTTAATAGCATGTGTACTAAAGAAGATGTTTTGTTAAAGGCCTGTTGAAAGACTGAATCTTGTATTCAGAGCACAGTGAGGTGAGGTCCATGAGTATCAGATCTTGCAGGAGCTCCCTTTGAAGCATAGGATTTACCTTCATGGTAGAAGGTAGCTACATCTTTAAAACCCAAGATGTTGACCATGATCTTCACCATGGAGCACTAAGCATTCCTTTCAGAAGCTGGTTACAAAGACCCACATCAGGCTAAAAGAGTAGTCAGGGAATATATCATTGTCTTCCAGGTGCCATGGGAACTTGCTGGCATTGTGCCCTCCAATTCAAAGAAAGTTGAATCCTTTGCCTCTGGTGGGGTTGCCTTGTCATGTAGCTCTTAGCAACCTGTTGTCTTCTGTCCTCACCACCTGGTGAGCACCATTTTTCTTTGTTGTCTGGACAGGGGTAACATGAATCCCCAAGTTTTGACTTCTGCCTCTCCTGCCTCACCCATCTTATTTTGATCTATCGCCCAACACACATTCCAATCCCAATGAACATCTTTTATAGTGTCTGACTCCATACGTCCCTGGGATGGGATCTGAATAGCTTAGACTACAGAGTGCTTCACACAGGATCATTTAAGTATGAGAGGTTCTTACCTAATAACAGAGGCCTGGGTTTGTTTTCAGTCTGTGGTTGCCTGCCCTTTGTCAGTCTTCAGCAGCTTTCTTCTCCCAAGACATCACTGCTGGAAGAGAAGAAGCATCAGCAAAGCCTGCAACCAGTCTAGCCAGAAGTGAAGGGCTTGGAAAAGTCATCTTCTCCCGCAGAATTACCAACAGCTGCAAGCTGTGAGGATGGTTCCAAATGTTAGAATTTTCATGGAAAGAAAGTTGTCATGATTTTGTATATTTAGGGTGAAATTGCAATTGCTTATATCCCAGTAAATTTGCTTAATTTCCCCATTTGGTCTTCTTTTATATGTAATCAAAAACGGGTTTTAATTTACAAATAATGAGAAACTTCTTGCTCTGAGAGCTGTTGTAATAATATTCACTCAAACACATGTTTCTAGATGAACTGTAAATGTCTTAAGAGTGTCTTTTTTAACAGAAGTCCTCTCACAGCCTTGATGGAGTTATTTATATAAAAAACTCCATAAATATATATATATGTCACTGATACAATAGCAGCACTGTTTTCTATGATTCCCATCTCTTCACTGCTCAGTTCCCATTCCTTTTCAGACAATTGTCAAAAGCAGCAAAGGCAGGTTCACCTCACTCTCTGCTCTTCATGCGTGGTGGGACAGTCCTACCTGCTCCTTCCTTTTACTTATTGCCTGGGTCCTAGAGAAGGCCTTGCAGCTGGACCCTTCACTCACGCACACTTTTTGACCTCTCTGAAGCCACCCAGCCAAAGCACCCCTCCAAAAACCAGGGATGGCAATAAGTTCTGGAGAATATGGATGCAGTTGATGCAATGCTGCCTATTTCCCCTCAGGGGCTGGTCTCACACTTTCTCCTTCACAGGTTCTTGCTGGCCCAGATATGGACAATCAGTAACCCAGCCAGAGCCTCCTACACAGAAGTACTGCACAGGTTGTGCTTTAGTGGGAGGACCTAAACTCCATGCTGCCTGCCACCCTGTCCCCAAAGGGATTTTTTTAATGATAGTAAGCACAAACTCTATGCCAAAAGAGATCACTCAGGGCACAAGCAAGGCTCTGCCACACCTTGTCATGTTTCTTGCCCAAGCACCAGCCTAGCTCTGCTGCTACAGCTGCATTTCTGGGTGCTCTGTTGAACACCAACTCATAACCCAGCTTTGGACTGCTCTGTGCCTGGTCCTCCCACTTTGCTTCAGCCAGTTTTGGTGGTCCTAACAGGAACAAAACATTCAGGTTGGGAGCCCACGTGAAGTACTGCATGATCCAGGAGAAGGTTTAGCATTGTTGCTACTAGCATCTACCTGAAGTCCTTTTAGAACCGAGGCCTGCAAAATATTAAAATTTGGCCAAAGATTAAGCCAAAACTGAGAGGGCAGCTGAAGACATGCTGCATGTATGTAGAAAGCATTTTCTAAGTTTGGTGGAAAGTGTTCAAAAACTATTAAAAATTATAATTGTGAAACAACAACTGTACAGATTTGTTTACAGCAAAACAGGTAGAGAAGGGTGGTTTGGGCTCTGTATAAGCCCCAAGTACCTGGTTCAGCCCAGAGTTAGACTGTGATTCTTTGTTTCATCTGGAGTTAATCTAGGTTTAACTGCCCAGATGCACATTCTGCATCCTGTGGAGAAAAGCACCTCCAGAGAATAGGGTCTTCCCACCTAAGAACTAGGGAGTCCCTCTGAAACTCTGGACAGTGCCTGCAGGCAGCAGGAAGGGCTTCTGGGCCTCTCCTATGGCACCCCGGGGAAGCAGCAGGCGTTGGAAGGCATGAATGCAGACTGTAACACTGCTTCTGCTGCTTTCTCCTTAAGTGAAAATCACATTTTCTTTGTAGAGATACAAAGTTAACTAGCCTGCTAGTTAAACTGTGTAAGCTGCTGCTGCTGAGGGATCACCTCTTATCATCACCCTGGATAATAACCAGTGGCTTCTTTCAGCCTGATTTTGTTGTGAAAAACTGAGAAAATAACTTACACTGAAACGAACTCCACTGGTTTGATTCCGCAGCATAGATGCACAAGACAATACCAAACATCTGGATGACATTACATCTCAAGAATCAGAACCTGAATCCTATTGGAAACAAATATAAAGTCATTACAGCCTTCAAGCAGCCTATAAACCATTCACCACAAGAAGTATTATGGAATAACTGAAGAATTTAAGTATCCTTCT
Source organism: Ceryle rudis (assembly GCA_033439905.1). NCBI lineage: Eukaryota > Metazoa > Chordata > Aves > Coraciiformes > Cerylidae > Ceryle > Ceryle rudis. The sequence continues at coordinate 71,306 of JAAGNO010009320.1, read as the reverse complement.
GGTGCAGTCCCAAGTACAGCAGCACACTGCTGACAGTGCAGCCAACAGCAGTGATTGCTGTGGAAGGAGTCGAGGATCTAAGCCAGAGCAGACTGGAGTCAATAAGTCTTTCCATTTACTTTAGTGGAGTTAGAGCTCAGCTTTTAATGACTCATGCACTCCATGGTGCTGACCTAGGCAACCTGCCTTCCTAAAGAGGCTGAACTTGGCACCAGAAGTGAGAGGATGCGATCGCTAGTCTGAGTTTGCTCTGTGGCTGCTCTGTCCCAAGCGTTAAATGTAGAGATACTAAAGGATTAATAAATAAAAGCTGTATAACCTCAGTGCAGTATCCATTTGTCTCACTGATGAAAATCAGATTATGTACATTATTTTACCTTATCCAGTGTTCTTGCTTCAGAGGAAGTCTTCATTAAAATATTGCTAATACTCCTATCACATAGCCACGTACCATCTCTCCTTTGCTGTACTACCAATGAGGTTGCTGAACTTTCCACTTTGACCGGGAAATCAGTTTGAAGTGACACGGTTAATTCTTTATGACTTAAAACTTGCCTAGTAGAAGCTGTTTTGGCTTACAGTGGGTGACCTACTGCACACATCCAAGAAACCTGAATAAATTACTTCAGGCAGAAAATCATTACATTGTGGAATATAGATTTTTTTACAACATTTAACTACATTCGTAGAAAAGAGTAAAACTTAACACTTGTCTATATACACAAATGAAAATGCCACGTGTCCTTCTAGGCCCATAATCATCTGTGTAATTTCCAGGGGGACTTATAAGAATTAAAAAGAATAATTCCCTTAAGACAGACATGTTCTTTGTACTTATATCCAGGTCCCAGAATTTCCACAATAAATTCTTTATCTTTTGAACTTCTGCTAAAGATGCTTCCAGTGACAAGCCGCCCAGTTCATTGCAATCTGGCAAAGACTGATTGAGGAGGATTTTTTTCAATAAACTAAGGGCTGAAATCTGTCAGGTCAAAAAGCACCCCTTTTTGTGCCATGCCCAGGACAAAAGAAGGGGCCCAACTCTGCTGTATGAAGACACGCTGATCCTCCTAAGGCACATGATAAAAGTAAGGCAAGTTTCTAATTTGCATTCCAGAAAGCTTCAACCCCTCAGATGGGAAGCATGAGGGCCACCTTCATGGAGCATGAGCAGAGTGCACAGAAATATGTTTATACTTATGAATGGTGCTGGAGTAGCAGTCCCTTGAGGAGACATTTATTTTTAAAGGAGACACCTAAAGACATTGTGGATGTCAACCATTACATAGTGTTTGTACTTTACGCTGTAGCTACTAGGATGTGACACCTGTGTCGAGGAGCTCACAGGTGAAAGCCCCAGGGATGGAAATCCCATACATAGGAATTATTTCACTTCCTGGGCAGTTTGAGAGAAACTTCAGAGAAAGTCAGCTGCTATAGCTCATGACAGTGTTATCTCCTGCATTTCACATAGAATTTCAAACACAGAACACGCAGACCTCTCCCAGACTTGCTGTGTAACTAAATAGTCTTCATACAAGCTGTGGAAATAAAACTGATACAGAAAGAGACCAAAATGGCAATTCCATGCTGTTGTTATGTGTGAACTTTTGTAGCAGAGCAAGAACTGAGTGGTAGAATTGCCAGGACTCTTCAGTCAACATCAGGAACATTAAGTGGCAAAGATGCAAGGAACTCAGCTATGAAACCATTCCTGGGAACTGTCCTGCTCTGAGCAAGGCTGACATTTTTATCTCTCCCATGAGTAATGTTGTTCTGCACACTCATGTATTGCTGTTACGGTTAATATATATATTTAGTATATACATTTAATATATATATTTTGTTGTTTAGGTGACTCACCCATGATGCAACCTGCTTCCTAAAATCCCTAGATTTCTCAGGTTTGCAAAAACTGCCTGCTAGGCAGAGATGGTCGCAGGCTTCTACCCTTACTGACCAGTGTGCAACAGCAGGGGTAGCATAATGAAGTCAGCAGGAGCTGAGGGATATTTCTCTACTATTAAATATCCAGTCATTTATACACTTTCTTAAGTATCCTACTGGGTTCAAAACTATAAGACATGGAGCATTTTTGGCTCTTAGCCCATAGCCTTAATTTGCCTATTAGAATACTTGGAAGGCTGAAGAGACTTGTCAGGTAATATAGGAGCTTAAGTGGCCATCTCATCCTTACCCTGGCAGTAGCCAAATATGAGTCCTTCAGGAAGAGTATGAGATATACACCACTCTTCTCATAAATACTTTTCTTGCTTTCAGTCATTTGCAGCTTAGAGATTTCCTGAACCACCATAATTTTAGCATTTAATAACTCTCAATTAATTTATACCCTATGATCTCATGCAGTCTGACTCCTGAAACACATAAACATCTACATCAGCCTACATCAAAGACCTCTGTGAATGCTGTACATGAGACAAAACTTGATCAAACATGACATTTGATGGATTTGGTGCCTTCTCACTCTCATATGGGGGAGAAAAAAAAAGGAATCAGTAAATCCCTATTCACCCTCTCTATAGCTTGCTTTATTTTAGAAATCTTGTTAAGATTCCCAGAGTCATTCTTTGTCCAAACTAAAGAGATGTAGCTTCCAAAACTGTTCTTTCTTTAGAGTGGTGCCATGCCTTTGATCTTGTGAAGCTTAGCCCTATATCTTTTCTAAGATATTCTTTAGGGGAAGTGGGAAAAACAGAACAGGACATGGTATCTAGTACTTAGAAGAGCATAGATTTATGCAGGGACAGAAAGAAGTTCTCTGGTTTGTCCTTACTGGAAGTGACTCCTGAACACTGAGCTGTTGTTACCACTGTCTCAGCCCCCAAGTTTTAATCCTGAGTGGTAGTCATCAGTTCAGAGGCTCTCACCTTAGTCAGGACTGGAGTCAAGAGTGTTTTATCTTTTGTGCATCTTTTGCCATGTAGACATATGCACTGAATTATCATTTGACACCTAGCTTGTGATTTTCATAAAGATCTTCTGCAGTTCTTTTGCCAGCCCTAGTCTTCCTCTGAATAATTTTGTATCATGAGCAAACATTTATATTCTGAAACTTTGAAGGCACTGCTCTTTGGAAAAGTTCACTCCATGCGGTAAGCTGTTTAAAAGCCTATCATAATTTAACTATGGGGCAGAAAATATGACATTGTCATTGTAGTAGAATAGTCTATATATACAAGTAGTAGAGTTAAGATGGACTATACATATTGGTGCAAAATATATAGAGTAACTAAGTTATTACTAAGCAGTGATGCAAGTTCTCCTACTTTCCTAAAAGGTGAGACTGGAGGCAGATGCATTTCTGCAGAGAAGAATCTTCCACTGTTATTTCATAAGGGCTACAAGAAGGAAACACATTCCTAGGAAGATGACAGCAGCTTTTTTGAGGTCATCCTGTCACATCAGTCTGATACATGCACCTATTCCTTGATTCAGTGATCTCTTATCTCTCTATTCCCCCATACAAACATTTAATTGGCCTATAAAGATCTATATGACTTTAGAACAGGATTTTCTCTAGGACTTTTATACATTTTGTTTTCTGGGAGGAGTTGGGTGAATGCCATGTCACTGGTACTTTTGAGGACATCTTACTTCACTAACAGCTTTAATGATGACAAAAGGAGCCAATAATAAATATCTTTCTAGAAGGGTTCCATCTTCTCCTTGTCCCATGGTGCACAGTATATTTCTTGAGCAATAAAGATACTCATTTCTCAGCTAAAGCAACTGAGAGCTACCCTTCAGACTGCCTACTTTGGCCAGGCAGATAGTGGGAAGTATCCCCAAGCTAAAGCCTGCTCAGCTTTGAAACAAGGTCTGAAGCAGTGTCTTCTATTTATTTATTTTAAACTGGAAAACTAGGATTTTGCTCTTGTGTCTGAAGCAAGGGTACCTAAATTATAAATCCTGTTAATGTAAACATGTTTAACTTATCTTGAAGGTCAGTGGGTGAACTTCTCAAGTGATTGAAGTTAAGCATGTGCTTAAAATACTTTGCTTGATTAGGTCTGGTAAAATCAACACCTTTTTTATGATAGCCATTTCAACAGAAGTTGCAAACTAATAGAGCAGCAGCAGCCCCATGAGGCCCTGCAGTGAAATGTTGTCTGTCACTGAAAGCAGACCTTTTTTTAAACTTCCTTCTGGTGGCTGAGTTAGAGAAGAGGCAAATGCCTCTAACTTCTGCCCCATATCTTGACATGAAGTAGGACTTCTGAGAAGCCCCTTTCCTAAAATCCTACCCTAGGCATGTACATTTAATTAATATTCTGCTGGTTTTTCTTTCCAAACACACTGGAGCAGCTTCTAAAGTGACATTTGGGCAGGTCCTAATCACAGGCTGCAGAAAGGAGAATGTCTCTTCATTTTTGACAGAGGGCATTTTGTTAGAGACTTTATGCTGACCAACCGTACTTCAGCTATTGCAAATGTGAATGCAAACATGTGCCATCGGGAGCTATAACCAAATCTGAGATAAAAATATTAGCACAGAAATCAAATAATCAGCTCAGTGATGCTTCTCAGGCAGAAGATGGGGTGACACAGGAACATATTTCTTAATTCTTCAGCTTCTTATGAATTGAAAGCAACAATGGAATTCCATGCATGCAAATGCGTAAATAAAACCAAAAGGTTGTTCATGGTTGTTTAAAACAAAGCAACCAACCAACCCAGCTGGAAGAGTAAACTTTCAATTATTTATGAACAGCTTTATCTTGCCTCACAGTAGCATGGGGTCAGAGCTGCCTTCATCTAAATATCTGAGCAATCCTCACTTTGCAGTTGCGGCAGAGCTGTGCATGCCATAACAGATGTGCTGCTACTGGGACATTTCTTCCCTGTCTTAGAGGTAAGGGTCTGTTCTAAGCAGTGTATGGAAAGGGGTGTGAGTCTTGAAACACGAGTAGGTTTTAAGGTGCTCAACATCAATCATTTGCTCTTCATACTAGAAAAAATGGTGAACTTTTGTAAGGGTAAATTGGCAAACTTTTATAAGGGCATATCTAGGGCAGGTGTGAAGCTATTGTAAAATACACCAGAAATGACCTTGTACCAGGTTGTGCCATTTTAATACAGCTTCCCCACCAAAGATACAGTGTTCATACAGTCACCCTTATCAGCACTAGAACAGGCACCATCTGTCATTTTAAATATAGACAGATATACCATTTATTATTGCTCAGCAAGTGAAAAATGCTGGAAAGCAAGGTAGGAAATGAGCAGAGTTTTGAAAAAGCAAAGTTGGAAATTGCTTCCGGCTAGCAATGCCATCTCCAGAGTAGCACTGAAAAGCTGCCTCCTCCCTTCAGCCCACTCCCCTGCTGAGAAAAGTGGTTGAGACGATCAACATTTTAATGCAGTATGGAGCCCACTATCATATTTAACTTAAGTCTGTCTTATATTATTGAAGGCAAATGCCTAATCTAGTGATTAGCACTCTATAAATACCACAGATTAACGAGTGAAGGTTGGATGGCAGATTAGATATGTGGTGCATATGTTCAGCCTTGTCTTGATGTGAAGTAAGGCTGGGAAGAGTTCAGACACAGCTGTGATAGGATCTTATTGCAGATCTATTTCCTTACTATTTTCCTACTGTTTCCCAGAGGAGCAGGGACAGAGCGGTTCATAAACCCACGGCATCCAGGCACTGGGACATCAGGGGTTCTCTGAAACTGAGAGGAGTAACAAAACCCAGTCTACTTTTGGAGCTTAAACATGCTTGAAAAAGCTGTACATCCACATCTGAGCACATCTTCAATTGCATGAGCTTGAATTCCTTGAGATTTTAGAGACTCTCTGGTATTACATACCATTACATACAACAGATCCTCAATCTGTTAAACACTTACCTAACTGGCACCACTGAAGACCAGTAAGGGCAAGATTCTGCCAACCTTTAGGCAATCGTTCCTTTAGAAATCGGTTGGTCTGACAAAACTGAGGAGAAAGAAGAGATGTTGAGTCATATACACATTGGAAATTGTAAAGGAAATCCTATCTCCATGTGTGAGGCTCTATTGTCAAGATATTTCATGGAAAGAGACAGATTTCTGATAACCATGGAGTCCAGCAGGAATGAAGAAGAAAGGCCGTGAAAAGCTTGCCAAAGAGCAGTATGGTTTGAGCAAACAGGATTAGGAAACTAAGGCTAAGAAAATTAATTTCAAGTGCTCAAACCCAGAGTAAGACAGTTGCAGTGTCTCTGCGTAGAAAGAGCCAGGATGCTGAGAGTAGAATATCCTGAAACTTTTGCATAATACAGGTTAACAAGTGAAGGGATGAAAAGGAGAAAAAGATAAACATAAGCACATTTAATAAGAGCAGTTTATGACAGGATGTTACTTGTAAATATTTATATGAACATGTGAGCTGCCCACAGAGTCAAAGGTGGCCACAAGACACAAGCAATCTCATGCCCTGCACTGGTAGTTTGAAAGACATTCAGATCTTCTTCTGGACCTATTTCTGTATTAATTAATGCTTTGCTCATTCAGTATAGAGATTTCAGAGTTGTGAGATCAACTGCTGCTGCTTACTCTGGCATTTATGCTACTCCTGTCACTCTGAAAAAAAAGCTCAGATTTTTTGAAGCAAGCACATTTGCAAAAATCATATTTTTGAAAGAGAAGTCTGGCTCCATTTGTCTCATAAAAGTCTGCACTGAACCACTTTTTGAAAAATACTATTATTTTAAGGTCAGTGGAAACTCCATTAAAGCATTTCAGGAAATTGTCAGATCATTAGAGCAATGGAAATTGAAATGTATGCAATGTACTGATTTCAAACACATTATAAAACAGTGGGCAATAAATCAAGTGTGTTCTTTAGTCTTCGTGTAACATTTTCCTTGGGGACCCAGACAATTCAAGAATGATTTTATTGTGCTGTATGCCAGTGACTGCTCCTAGCTTGCAGCACCTACCAAAAGGTATTTTTCTTTCAGAGATGCCCTGCATTGTCACCTCCCTGACTGGCTTTTGAAACTAAGCAGAAACGTACATTTTTTCCTTTAGCTACCCTGGGAAACACATGTATGAGGAGCAATGTCCTCAAGAGAGTGTCTGATACTTAGAACTACCATCCTGAAAGGAACAGATACCTTAGAGTCCAGCCATGTAATTGAAATCGTGTTCAGAAAGGCAAGATTCATCTGAAAGCAGCTGAGAGTGTTGGAGAAGCCAGGTTGCTCAGTAGAGCTGCAAGGCTTGTGTGAATATGTAAAAAGAAACAAAAGACCAAGAGAAGTATGTGTCTACAGGGTGGTTAGGTTAGTGCTCAACGATACTTCCACCCTCCCTGATTCTTGTGACAGGATGGTAAGAACTTCACAGCAGTCCTGTAGGTGGATACATCCAAACTCAGTTGGACTGAAGTATTTATACCTTCAGGACCTGCTTCCCTTTATAGTTCAGATCCTTCTGGTCACACCTCCAGTCAAACCAGTACTTGATACCATCTGTTGTGCAGATATGAAGCTCCTTTGGACAGGGCTGGAGGGTTTGTCCTTGCTCCGACAGGTCACATCTATTCCCGTAACTGACCAAGAGACTCCACAGAGTCTTTGGAAAGCAGGAGAAGAGTCATCTGCAGAGAGAAGAAAATGACCTTGAGCTGGTTCATCAATGGAGAAGGACGACAGAGCTGGTCTAAGGGGTAGGCAAAAGCCTTGTCTCTGGTTCAGCAGGAGGAAGGTCTTACCAGCCTGAGTGAGACTCTTACAGGACCTTTGGGGCAGGGATCCCCATCCAACACTTCAGGTTATGCTGGACATGGAAATGGTGACCATGCCCAGCACGGGAATTTCAACAAAGACAGATAACTCCTCTTACTGCATTGTTCCAGACATGAAAAAAATATGACCCACGGCAATAGTCATGGCAGTGAAAATTTTTGTTGCATGTTAACCTGACTAGTAAGATCCTGCATATCTTTATCACTCACAGGCAGCAGCAGCAGCATTTCCCACTCCAGGGCATCCGCCAGAGATTTCATTTGCCATGTGGTTGTTTTGAGCCTGGGAGCCAGAGTCTGTGACCCATTCAGTAACCAAAGTAGCGTTCCGAAGGACCCATTTTCTCTGTTTGCCAGCACCGGTGCTAACATTGCTTCACTAGTAAACTACGAACCATGGCAAAGAATAGATGCATTTTCAGGTAAAATATAAGAGTGGAACACACAGTAGAAAACAAACCTGTGAAAATTTTAATTTCACCCACATTTTCTCTTCAGAAACTATCAACATGACACATGGGGTTTACTGTGATGTCAAGTGTCACCTTTAAGCCCCTGAAATATCAAGCAAAAAATGAAGTCAGAAGAAATGTGGGAAAAGGTAATTCTGTTTTTATTTTAAATGTCAAAACAAGATAGCACTTTAAAATATTCTAAAGTATTTAAAAAAATATAGAATATATTAAAAGTGCCATGTGGATTAGCTAAAAATACTTTGTTTTGGAAGAACTTCCCCCCCCTGCATTCGTGTGTTCACAGAAAGCTGTGGTTTGAAATAACAGCAAAGAGAGGTTTAGCTCTTTCATTAGCTAGCCTTCCTCACCTTCTGTTTGAATTTGTGTTTCGGTGTGCACAGAGGATTAGCATATTGTTAATATAACATCAGAAAGCTAGACCCAAAATGACATTTCAGAAAGCAAAAGAAAGAAAAAAAAAAAAAAAAAAAGAGTAGAACACAGAAAATCCCACCCCCCTAAATAATCATAATAGCAGGAGAAGAAGAGGTCTCTGAAAGATGAAAATTTCTTCTGAAAAATATCAGTGGGAAAAATCTGACAAAGGAGTAAGTGCACAAGTATTGATGTCATCACAGTGACTGACTTCACCAGTGCAGTAGCACCGAAGTCCTCCAGTTCCGGTTTTATTGCACCCCTGCCATTTACAGTAAAGCCATGAAAGGGATTCAGATGCCCCCACAGTCACGCACAACCACTTTGATGCTCAAAAGGATAAGGGTGAGATTAAGAGCGAGGTCTTTATGCATTCTGCTATGTATTAAATCCCAACAGCAAAATCTCAACAGATGGAGGCATTTAGAAGAGAACAATAGAGGAAGGAAATTAAGCAAGCAAATAAAAGAAAGTTATCGGGAAAAGATGTTGCTATTCATTGTTATTATTGATTAATAAAGTAACACTTCATTGTCTAAGGTAGGAGTTTACCATTAAAGTTTTAATCTCAAAGAAGATAAAAACCAAGAATGTGGGATGATTTTTTTTGGTCCCCTTTAATTCTGTATTGTAACAGAAAATATTTTTTTCCACTGCAAATAAAGCATTTCTAGCACTGACATCCATAAGAAAGCACACAACAAGTGGTTAGGTTTAGATGTGCCTCAGCTGCACACAGCTGATACTATGATTCAAAAATGCTAAAAGAAATGATGGCATTTGAAGAAATATCAAATTGTGCATTACCTTCCTGTATAATCAAACGTTTCCTACTAGCCCTTTCTTTCCTGCCTTCTGTTTTGTGTGCTTGTTTGGCACTGGGTGGTTGTAGAGCAGGTAAAACAACTGGACCTTAATCTTCTTTGGAGTCATCACAAAACAAACCAATATAAGAAGCAACTTGCTCTAGCAACTTCCAGGTGCATCCTAGCTCATTTCTCTCAAAACCCTCAGAACATTTCTAAATGTCAAAGTAAAAATAGAAGGCAGATTAACCCCGATTACAGTCTATCATTATTTCTAAGATACTTGCTGGGATATACCCTCATGTATGTGTATCACACGTAACAGGTGCTGTTTATGGTAATACAAATAGCAAGAACAGCAGTGATAGGAAAATACTTCCCTGTTTATAGAGCAATATGAAGCTTTGCTCTTTCACTCTATTTCCAAAACTTCTTTTTCTCTCACTGCATTATTTGACATACCCAGGTACACTTCTGAGTCCCTAAACACGCAGATGGATTAGACACAAACATGCAACTCTCCCACTGCAAGAGCTCTGTGAAGGGGATGCAACTGGGTTCTCGCTGTGGAGAGCCAGGGAGTTCTCTCTATCAGTACTCCTCCCAACAGTCCATAAAGACCAGTCATTGTCTGATTTGCAGCCTCTGTAGAGAGCACAGGCTGCACCTCACCCTTGGCTGGCACAAGCTCACCAGAATGACTGGTGGTCCCAAATCTCACAGCCTGATCACCAGCCTCATTCAACAAAGCTACAATCTCGAGATAAATATTTGGTGAGCAAGCAGCTGACCCAGTGACAGGAGGCATTCATCTTTCCCACCCCTTAGACTGATGCCAGCCTGCCTAAAGCCTTTTATCCAGGTGAAATTTCATCTGTTGCAGAAGAGCCCTGGAAAAAATGAGTCACTGAGAAAGATAAGGTCCTCAACAAGGCCATAAATAACAAAAGCAAATCTAGACAGCAATGTCACCCTTACATTTTAGGCCATTGAATTTGAGCATAATTAAGCTCAGCATGCAGCTGGTGAAACTGAGGCTCAAAGAGGCCACACAGTTTGTCACACAACCCAGCAGTAGATTTGAGACTCAAAACCATTTTTCCCCAATTCTTCACCTGGTTCTTTGCCAACCAGGGCCCTTCAGAGCCCCAGGCCAAGCCGCAGATTAAATCTACTCGTGCTCTTTCTCACTTTGTAGGACAGATTTGTCCTACTGAAGCTTTATGCATTTTGGAGTTTGTTCTTGTGCTGACAAGTCTGAACTGGCCCAGCCTCTGAATAGAAACAGAAACACGTTTGGGGCACAATTCCAAAGCTCATAGCACTTGCCAGAGAAGCACACACCTCCTCCGTTTTATTCTTCTGAGGTAATAAACCTAAATTCACAGTACCCCTTAGGAAGTTTCCCCAGTCAGCCCCTTTGCAGTACTCCTGGATGGGTAGCAATTTTCCCTAGCAGGAGCCAACCACCCTTTTCTCCTTTAGTCAGGCTCTCAGTCAACCCTCAGCCAAAATTCAGAAACCCCCCCCTAAAACCAGCAAGTACACACCAATGAGCCACCATCATCTTCACCCTCCTTTGAGCAACAAAGCCAAGACACCACATCTTTGAATGGACACAGGGCAACTCAAGGCCCTCTGGGTCCTGGGGCTTGCTCAGCCTCTGTTGTTTTTGGAAGCTGTACAATACTGGATGGACCTGCTCAGCCACATGAAGGTGACATTAAGGGACTCTTTGCTGAGAGAATGCATCTCCAGTCAAATCTGGACTTGCCCCTGCCTGCAGAGGATGTTGTAGAGGGTAATAAAAGATGCGACTGCAGCAGCCTGGTTGAGGCTGGAAATGTCTGAGGCTGAGGTTAAAGCAGTGCATGAAGGGAGAGGAAGGGGGGGAAGTGGACATGGGAAGTAGAAAGGAAGGAAGAAGCCTCCACCTCAGCGGAGGAGGCTTTGCCTGCTGGAGCAGTGCTGTGAGGGGCTGCATGTGTGGCCCAAACATGATGCTGGGTACATCAGCTGCCTTCAGCTTTCAGGACCTCCTCAAATAAATGAGTTGTCACCACCCAGGCTCTACAAGCAAACGTTGTATCTCACAAGAGCTTAGAGCTTAATTACTCCTTATTTTCCTCTCCTTTCGAGTCTGTTCACCCACAAAGCTCACCTCTGTGTTTGAAGTTAGTTAAAGAGTTGATAGAAGATGTGTACTGCAATAGAGGGTCATGTGTATGAGGGCAAGATGCCCAGGGGGAAGATGAAACAAATCAGAAATAGGCATTCTTACAAGATGGTGGTGGATTTAAACAAAGTAATTGTTTGGGGTTTTTTTCTAAAAGATTCCTTTAAAACGCAGGGTACAGTCCACCACACAGCAAAAACTGCTATCTGCAATACTGTGGTGCCCTCAAGTGGATGGAAAACACTCAGAAACAAGCTGAACTCCCTGTGCTCCTGGTGAGTGGGGTCTGTGCTCTCTGGCTTGCAACCCCAGGCAGCAAACACAGAGCGTGCCCACCCTAAGAACCCTTTGCAGAGCCAGAGGAATAAATGTGTTTCAGCATTAAAAGAATGCCAGACCAAAAGTTTCTTAGTTAAGAGAAATTTCTTTGTCAAGAATGTTTCATTAAAAAAAAAAAAAGTGCCTTGGCTGCAGCATTACTCTCCTGCTGTTTTTAAGGAATAAGCAGAAAATTAAGGTGCTTTTGTTCCTAACACAGACCAAATGCCATTGATCTCGATTCCCTTCCCAGATGCAGTACTGTTTGCCACCTTCTGAAAATCAGCAGTTGATGCCAAGTTGCCTAACCCTGGCCAACGTGCCATCCAGTCACCTCACTGTGAAATACTCTGGTTTGCCTCCTACTGCTTCACTGGTGGCAAACTACCCCCCAAGAAGTTTTGCCTATGCCCATTGCTCCCTTCCCAGAAAATTCAAGGGCCAGAGATTGGGAGAGGTAGTTTGGGTGAGATGACCCTGATCTGGGACAGAAGCAAGTTCAGGTGTATGGATGTGAGCTACACAGTAGACCTCAGGAACAAGAAAGGGGCCCGGGTCTGCTCTGCCTACCAGAGTAGATACAGCTACCAAGGCAAAGGGCAAGATGCCTCTCTGGGAGGTCTGTGTCGATATAATAATGGTGAAGGTGCAATCTGGGCATGGCATGAAGCAGATCTGTGAAACTAGCACAAGTCCTGAGCCTGGTGTGCTGCCAGCCATCAAGAGATACTGCAACATTTAACTGCAAATAGATGCCAGAACCACTGTTCTTCACAGTAACACAGTAACATTGTCACAGCAGAAGATGGACAGAAAGCAGTAATAAAGATCATAAAGATAATCAGCAGTGAACCTGACTTCTTGATTAACAGTGCATCAGAAAAGACACAGGCCCCTTTTATGGCTTCCTTCTTCCCACATTTATGTTACAAATATTACTTGTCATATCAGAATGAGATAGGGGCAGCACAGGCTCTTAAGAGACGCCCTTAAAGAACACAAGGAAGATCCCAAGAGGCTGGAGTGGAAATAAAAAGACTCAAACTCAATTCATGTAATTTTAAAAAAATCCTTCATTTTTAAGACTGTACAATGAGCCTGGCTAAGCTTACTGCTCAGAGCTCACAGGGCAAGTCATGCTACTACTAGACGTGACTTTAACCATGGTGGGTGATGTAAAACTTAACAGCTATGCTTAGCTAATTTGCCTCAGCTAAACATCCCATGGGCAGAGGTCTATTAGAAGAGCAACATAAGTGCTGATTCACATTCACACACATGCTCAGCTCACTGCCTATGATGGACTTTTCTGAAGGGCTGCTCCCCAGCCAGGCAGTCCCAGTGGGTCCTGCTGCCCAGGCTCTTCCTCCCCAGGGCAGGGCTTGGCATTGTTCTTGCTGAATTTTATGAGGTTCCTTTTAATCCGTTCCTCCAGCCTACCCAGGAAAAGCAACCCTGCCCTCAGACATTTATCATCTGTAAATTTGATGATTGCATCACCTCCTCCAGGCCACTGATGAAGGTGTTGAATAGGACACACCCCAGCGACAAGTAAAGAACTGCAGGGGTCCATAAAGTACAATCCATTAGCCACTGCCCTCTGAGCCCAGTCATCCAACCATCACTTTACCCATCATCTAGCTGCCCATTCATCCAACTAGTCCCTAATATCCTACCTTGGATACAAGAGTATTGTGGGAGGTAGTGTCAAAAGCCTTGCTAAAGTCAAGCTAAACATCATGCCTTGCTCTCCCTCAGATCCAGTCATTTCATCATCAAAGGCAATCAGGTTGGTCAAGCATGACTTAATCTTCTGAACAGCTGTGGAAAGAACTAGCAATGTAAGACCAGAGCTGCAGCAAACTGTATTTATTAAAAGAAGCATTCCTAGAGAAATCATGGTCAATAAAGTCAATCAGAAACATCTGTCTAGCAGAGCAGGAACAAATATAAAATTCCTTAAAACAGTAAACTAAAATGGGTACCTAATTTAGGACTCCAAATCAGCTGCTTTAGAGCATTCTCATGTAAATGTATCCATCAACTGATCCAAATCCTAGTAAAGATTTAACTCTTGGAGGAGCTAAAGAACCTGATTACAGTAACTGTGAGGCACTGAAGGAGTGCATGGACACTGTACTCTTAAAACACCAGCAGCACATGGTTCAGCCCAAGGGGCTAGTAGTAGGTCGACCAGGCACCAACAGACACCAGTAACCAGCATGTTTGAGCAGAAAGAGCAGGTTGGGTCACAGTGATCTGTTCATTGGCAGACCCATGTAGTCTGACTCTGGACAAAAAGAAAAAACAAAAAAAAAAACCAAAAAAAAAACCACCAAACACCAACATTTCTGATCAGTGGCCTCAGGGAACACACCTTTCAGACATCACTGAAATGCTCTGTGTGTTTGAAGTCAACACATGTAATTTGCAGATAAAATGCCAACCTGGGAGAGATTCAGTAAGTGCAGAAATTTTTCCCTGAGGATCCATCAGAAGTGAGTCAAAATACAGTCCAGAGCCAGCGGCACGTCTGTAAAGTATTGTACAGCTCAGACAACAATTACAAGACCTTTAATGCAATACAAAGCCATACAAAAAAAAAAAGTGAGCTGTGAAGACAAAAGATTGTGAACAACCTCTTACTGGTATATGAAAAAGCTGTCAGTACAGGTAAAAACCTGTTTAAGAACACCTAGACTCTGAGTAATATGATTATTTTCTATATAAAGTTACAGCTATCTGAGAAGGTTAAAAGGCATTTCATATTAGCTTGACATGAACATGAAGAGGTGGATTGAAAACCTGCCAGTTTTATGCAAAAAATACAGGCCCATGCAAAGAGAAGGGACTGGTGACACTGGCACACCAGCTCTTGTACCAATGCCAGTATCAATTTGACATTGACTGGACAATGATGTATTTCTCTGGAACATCATCGCTGATAATAACATATCCCAGGACAGTACCTGACAACAGCATGAAGAGATAACAGCCCACACATCAGCACTACTTTGTTCTGATCACAACACTTTGGGACAGTTGAATAACCACAGAGGAAGCAAATCTGCATCTCCAGCTGCCATTGGCACAGATCTGATTTTGGTAGAGTCAGATGTACGTTAAAAAATGACAGTCATTACTGCAATGACAACCAGGACGTAGCAGTTACAGCAGAAATGCAATAAAAAACCCAATGTTATGATTCCGAAAGGATTTGCATATGAAATTGCAGGTGATGTAGACTGATTTTAAAGTGAATAAAATATGTTTGAAGATCACCAAGGTTAAAATAAGGGCAAAAAGGTGCTGATCTAAGCAAGGCTAATTAGCCTGGTCTCAAAAGCATGTGTAGATTTAAGAAAATTAAGTTAACAATAATAACGTGGAAAGTGACACAAAATACAGCTTGGGTTTGGTAACAATAAATCAGACCCACTAAAGAATTTTTTTTTCCTCCTGACATCGGGTCAGGATGTATAGCATATATCTGCACATACAACTTTTAGCAAAACACCTTCTTACTAGTTGAAATGGGGAAAAAAGTGAACCATTAAGACAGATACAATACTAACATACAATACTAATGTTGGTCTTGCTCATCATGTGAATTTGGATGTCATCCTGCTGGTCAGTAAGAAATCAGAAGCCTGAGAAGCTTGGGGCAAAGCAAGACCAGTTTCAGTAAGCTGAAAAGAGGCTCCTGTAGCTTCTTCAGTCTTTAAGGATCATTGCTAATATTTTCATTAATGCCAAACTGCATTCTACGGAAATCTATCCCTACCTCTGCCTCAGGATCACTAATTCAGGTCCAGGTGGTTATCTCCAAGGGTAGGGGTAAAAATAAATTGCAAGAAACTCAGTCATACAAAGAGCAGGTCAATCACCTAGAACCAAAGCCAAAGCATTTCACCGAAATTCTGTGAGCTTAGAAGTTAAAGGGGAAAGAGGGAAAAAGAGAGAAGGGAAAAAAAAATAAAGAAACACCACCCCCCCCCCCCCCAAGCGCTCTGTATTAGTCATTTTTCATTAGTTATTAACCACAACTGCTTAAGGCAACAAAAACAATGCAGCCTGAGGATCGTACTCTGAAAAGTACTCCATGAAAAGACAAAGTAGTGTTAATATTTCCCTATAAAAGACACCTGGTTAGACTTCTGAAATAGTTTCATTTTCAGTTCATCTTCTCTGAGTATGGCCAGCCAGGATGTGCAAAAGGGCAAAGACAGGTTACTAGGTGGGTCAGGAAAATGCTCTACAGAAAAGCTCAACTCAGCCAAACAGAAGGAAGGCTGGGAGAAAGCAGGAGCGCATCAGACAGCTTCTCACCCTCCTAGAGAGGCTCTTGACAGCTCACAGGGCAGAACAGTGGAGATGCAGCACCTCCCTGTTTCTGGTTGAGCTGTGTTATCATGTGGGGTTTTTTGGTTTGGTTTTTTTTTTTTAAAGGATCCATTCACACCAGGAACTACAGTATTGTTTTGTTGCCCAGGGAAGTGGATGCTTCATATAATTGTACAATAGTTTGGGTTGGAACAGACCTTTAACTGTCATCTAGTCTAACCCCCCTGCCATGAGTAGGAACATCTTCAACTAGATCAGGTTGCTCAGAGCCCCATCCAGCCTAACCTTGAATGTTTCCAGGGATGGGACTTTTACTACCTCTCTGGGCAACTTGTTTAAGTGTTTCACCACCCCCATTGTAAAAAATTTCTTCCTTACATCTAGTCTAAACCTACTCTCTTCTAGTTTAAAACCAATACCCCTTGTCCTGTCACTTCTTTAGTCCTGCATTACTATCTTCATCTTTCTTTTATGGTTGGTCTTAGTGAAAGGAAATTCATTATTAGGCTAGGATGCTCTAAGAGATGCTTCAGATGAAAATCAATTAACCTCTGTTGTACCTTATCTCAATATAGACTTCAAGTTATTATTATAATTGCAAAATTAAGAGATAATGAGCAAGTCTTCACTGGCAATGACTCCTGTTTACTGTAAGCAGGTAAGATGAATAAGCTGTTATGGAAAACGTGCTTGGATGCACTAGCTTTGGATGCACAACTCATGCATTAGCAATGTTCGTGGATTAACTCATTACACAACCAGTCTTTATTTATACCTATTTATATAGGTTTCCAGGCATAGTCAAAAGCAGGATACCTGATTGCAGGGAAATTTATTATTCACTAGTCTTCCACGAACTAGAACCTTCCTGAACTCAAAAACATCCTTGCCCAGTGGCTGAAGTGGCAAGATTTAATGCTCTGATATAATGACAGAGCATGAAGTGAAGAGCAAATGGCCTCCTTATTTTCCATCAGTCTTACTCCAGGTCCTGAAAGGACCTAAACTTCAGGACATGGAAGACTTATGCTAGGAAATATGTCAGAGGTTACCCCAAATCATACCAGCCACCTGTCAAGAAGAATTTGAAAAGAACACTGTGAACTCCTTGAACTGGCATTTCTCCATGAAACCACTGCTGGAAAGCTTCCAGCTATTGCCCTAAAACAGGGAATAAGAACATGCATATAGCAAAGTGTGAGGCAAGGCACTGTGGGAAGGCTGAGCACACAGGAACTGCAAAGGAAAGGCTAGTTAAACAAGTTTCACAGGACTGGTTATAGACCTGCCTATGTAAAACCCCCACCAGTGTGCCAGAGCAGGTATTGGAACATCGCCACCTGCACCGACCTAGGCTGCCAGCAGGAATTGCTGCTGGCATTATCAGCAGCAATGTGCAAAATATGACCTAGTGCCAACTATGTCAGTATGTGGATGCAAGCAGAGTTGAGTAAGTTACAGTGTGTATGCAGGACCTAAAGATGACCCTGTAAGACCAAGCCTGTAACAAGCAGACCTGAATCCTGCTCCTACCATAGAGTACTGAAGTTGACTCTGCTACTTGCTTTCCTGTAACTTTGCATTCAGGCAAAAGTCTTTGCCACGATCCTGGCTTCCAGGTGCCCTCCTGAGGTATGGCATATGATCTCAGCAGAAAACATAGAGTGAAGTCACAAAACCTGCATGACTACTTGAGGCACTGGCCCAGGTAGAAGGTGAAGGTGGGATGCTAGATGCTGTTGTATAGATATGGTCAAGCCATACACAAAATGCCTGCTAAAACATGGTTGCTTCTCAGTCGACACTGATGTATCTAAATAAAATAGATTTGAATGCTGCTTGGGAAAATTCTCATGTAGACAGATATGGAGATTGAAATCAAGTATCTAGTACCCAAAGAAACACAACCATAAGGCTCCAATTAAGGAAACTAGTTGTCACAGTGGGCCAGAGCAAGAAACAGTGTGGTCTGATAACCTTTTGCAATGTGAAACCTTTCAGCAAGGTGATTCCATCTCTGGCAAAACATCCTAGCGGCTTGGGATCAGAGGTTTAAAGGGAATTCCCAAGCCAGAGATTACATCCACTGTGTTTATATTCAGTGCCAAAGATCATCCTAACCTCCAAGTATATCTAATCTCTTTTTGAACACACTTACACCTTTGGCTTCTACAATATCCCCCACTAGTCTCATTTCAAACATAATTACATTTTGCATCCTAAACTCCAGCATCTTCCTTTCATCCGTGTGATCATTTCATCAGCTCCTAGCCCTATGCAATGCTGATTTCTCCTCTCCAGCACGCTGCCAAGGGTGATACAGTTTCCTAAGTGACTCATAGAGCTTGTAGTCTTGTATGGAAGTTGTTCAATCTCTGTGGACACCTTCACTGTTTCTCTCTTCTCTCCCTATTCTCTGGTTTTACTAGATCCTTTTCAAGGACTGCAGAGAGCATTAAACCCAAACACATTTATATATCAGCACATCAATATTTTTTGTTCTCTTCCTTTCCCAATAATTAATATTCTAATTGGCTCCTTCACTACAAAGTTGAGGCAGATATTTTCAGAGAACAATGCATAATGCAGAAGAACCTTCCCCAAATACCACTCCAAAAGCCCCTGGTGTTATGCATGTACTAGGATTTATTTGAATTTATTATGGCAGTCATACTTGGCAGTCTAATCTACAAGCTCCACCATTCTTGCTGACCAGTATCACATTTACTACCCTTTATTTCTGTGGTTCCTAAGGCTAATTTAAAAATCACACAGTACAATGTCTAGCACATCCTCCGTCAGTCTTCCCTTGACAGAGAAGATGAGAAGCAAGAGGAGCAACAGGAGCATTCTCTAACTCAAGGTGAACAACATGCCAAAAGCCAGGATTCCTTTGAATCTTCCTCTGCTCTTTAAAAAAATAATTCTTTGTTCATATTTGCGTTGCTCAGCACATGTCACTGCCATTAGGAAACTTCTTCACCTTTGAGGCCTGTTTTGAGTTAGAAGAGAACTAATCCTGTTCAGTGATTTTACTTTCCAGCTAAGTTCTAACTGCACTGTCTGAAGTTAGCAGCCTGTTTTCAAAGGCAATGTCTGCTGCTGGCAGTGATAACAGCCCATGTTTAGAGTTACTACCAAGGGTTGGTGTGCAGACCAAGGCCACTGCTGGATCTTGTGCACCACATTGGGCATGCAGAAAGTAAAAGGCCACACCTGTGGGGAGGGCCATACAGGGCAGGTGACCCTAAACCAACCAACAAGGTATTCAAGCCCATATATGTCATATTTGGTATAAAGCTGAGGGAATACAAGGGTCAGGCTCTCTTCTTCAATAGCTGGCATAGGAGGACTCCTCTGTCCATTCTGCCTTCAGTCCCAATCTGTGTGTCCCTGAATCCAGTTCCTGTCCTGCCAGGCCCAGTCTGGGAATTTCCCAGTGCCTGCTCAGCATATGGTGACATAATTGACATCAGTGAGGGGAAGTGGTGGTGGGTTTGATCTTGATTTTGTATATATTTGTGTATATTCCTTTTTATGATTATTTTCATTACAGGTGTTCTACTTTTCTAATTGAGAAGCCTTCTCCCATACTCCTTTTCTCCCTTTGGGGAGGGAGGGGCTTAAGAGATCATCTGCCCTGACTATAAACCATGACACTTTGTAATGCTAGACCTGCAAAGTCCCAAGATTAGACTGAAAGAGATTTAGACAGACACTCATCTTTGAGTCAGGTACCCAAGTCCTGCTCGAGACTCAAAACTTCTGCTTTTCTCATGACAGAGGTACCTTATTGTCTGTGGGTAATTTCACCTGTAACACTCACTGAAATACTACAGTGCCACCACTACCCATGACAACAGGCATCGCTGACTTGTTGGAAAGGAGTACCTGGCAGCATTTTAGCCAAACCAGCATGAACTGGGAAACCCTATCAGCTAAGTTTCTTGAAGGGCCCAGGCCTACGGAAAATATCTAGTGATATTTCCAAGTCATGTGCAGCAGAGGCAGACAGGGAGGTTTTGTTTTGCATTACAGCAAAGTGAAACACAGGCTGCAGGCTTTCCGCTGTCTGAAGGGCAGATTTTGGTCAGGGTTTCCTTGTGAATGTCTCAGGACCTGCTCCACTGTACAGCAGCTGCTGTGGTGCCCAATGCTTCTCAGCCACTGTGGAGGGAACATCACAGCCTTCTGCTGCCCAGAACTGTTCATCTCTATGTTAAGAATATTTCAAAGTATGATGCTGCTGTTGAGTGGCATCAAGAGTTCTATCCTCCAGAGAGTCACTGAATGCAACAAGTGCTGTACAGACTCATGGTACAAACTAGCTTTCTGACAAAATGTAAGCAGACAAGGCAAGGAATGTTAAAGAGCAAAGACTCACAGAAATGTTTTGTCCTTGACTTAGTGATGTTAGGTTAACTGTCAGTCTTGATTTTACAGGTCCTTTCCAAGCTAAATGATGCTATCCAAGACCACACAGGAAGCAAGTATCAATGCCAAGAACCTAATTCATATTTCCTTAAGTATACTTAATTGTACTATTAGTTGGTTTTCAATAGCTATGTAAAAAAGGGGGAGAAACTTGAGACTACCAGGATAGACAACGCATGTAAAAAGTAGATATTAAACATTTACTTGCACTTGCCACATAACATGCACATTAAGTAGGTACAGAGACAAGCCGGAGACCTTTACAATACTGTAGAGACGAGATGGGCTTGATGCTATTTAGTCCTTGACCTTTTCCTTGTGTTTATTAAAGGTTCAAAACAGTGGCACCCCTATTCCTCATTAAATCAGTCATCATTCATTGCAAAAGCTGCCTGGATTTTAGCAATTCATCTGATTAGAGCTGGCATCTTGGAATTGCATCACTGTTTAGCTGTGGATATTCCACTTGCCAAGGGGAGGAATTGAGGTGAGGAGTCAGATTTTTATCTCAGGTTTCATTTCAGCAACTCCCATGAAAGTGTATGGGCAGGCTGTACAAAGGCTCCTGTTTCCATACAGGTGTATACATCTATATCCTAAAAGTAATCACACTATGTTGCCCGCTCCATTCTTTAGAGCCTTTATCTTGCAACATTTCTCTGAATTACTTTATGTGGAGCAGCGAATAAACAAGGGCACGCTCTGAAAGCTCACAGACAGGCTTTGTACTCTTGGCAGGTGGGCACAGATAACTGAGTTGGAAGGTGATATATGCATCAAGTAGGAAGGGAACACTTCTATACTAGTAGTTTATACTTCCTACTTGCCATAACTGACACCTGCAAGGATTAGCCTGGGATTCTTCCTGAAGAGCTCAGGAGTAAACTAGACCTGAGAGGCAGACCAGAACTCTACTTCAGCTGCTGAATTTTTGATTTGATACTTATCACTCCCAGAATGAGTTATCTGTTTAGCATGAAACCACTTTCAGGTGCTTAAAGAAAGAACAGAAACCCATAGGAGGGACCAATATAGCAACAATTTGACCACTTACCTTGGGACTAAGTCTCTGTACTCTCTGCTGCTCTGTACTCCCTGCTCTGTACTCTCTGCTGTCAGGGATTTAACCATTTTCTGCCCAGCTACACGAGCTTAGAGTGCCTTCAGCGAAGCCAGATGAGGAGCAGGAATCCAATTCCTCCAGGGCCATAGGGATAGACTTGTCTCGCTCCTTGGACAAATGCCCCGAGAGCAGGGAGTTACGCAAGAGAACAGCCTCCTTTTCGTCTGTTTGTCCAGGACTCTATTCTGGGTGTTGGCGTACCAAGACAAACCATAAGAGCAGAGCTTTCAAATCTTAAAGTCTCTTTAGTCTTTAAATTCCAACTACACATACAGCTGTTCAGGCTGAGTAATGCTGTACCCATGCATAAAGTCACCCTTCTGCACTTAAGTTTTTTGTAGTGTTAGGTGATGAGTAAAGGCTTTTTGGACCACTAAGTTTCCAAAGCCATTTGTCAAACAAGAATTACTAAAGGGAATTACTGAAGTGCTCTGACTTCACAGAATGGTAGGGGTTTGGAAGTGACCTCCAAGGATCATCTAATCTAACACCTCCCTCCCCCCCATCCCATCTCACCAAAGCAGACTTACCCAGGGCAGGTTGCACAGGAACCCGTCCAGGCAGCTTTTGAAAGTCTCCAGAGGAGGAGACTTCATACCTCTCTGGGCAGCCTGTTCCAGTGCTCCATCACCCTCACAGGAAAGAGGTTTACCCTTATGTGTAAATGGAACTTCCTGTGTTCCAGTTTGTGCCCATTGTCCCTTGTCCTATCACAGGGCACCACTGAAAAGAGACTGGCCCAATCCTCTTAACACCTACCCTTTAGATACTTACAAGCACTGATAAGATCCCCTCTGTCTTCTCCAGGATAAAAAGCCCCAAGTCTCTCAGCCTTTCCTCATAAGAGAGATGCTCCAGTCACCTAATCATCTTTGTAGCTCTCCAGTGGACTCTTCCCCGTACCTCACTGTCTTTCTTGAACTGAGGAGCCCAGAACTGTGCACAATACTCCAGATATAGTCTCACTAGGGCAGAGTAGAGGAGGAGGAGAATCTCCCTTGACCTGCTGGTCACTGTTCTTAATGACATCCACAATACCATTGGCCTTCTTGGCCACAAGGGCCCATTTCTGGCTCATGATTAGCTTGTTATACACCAAGACTCCCAGGTCCTTCTCCACAGAGGAGTTGGTCAACCCCTAATCTGTACTGCTACTCATGGCTGTTCCTCCCTTGGTGCAGGTCCCTATGCTTGGCCCCTGTTGAATTTGATTCCTCTACACCCAACATTCCAGCCTGTCCAAATCCCGCTGAATGTCAGTGCAGCCTTCTGGTGTATCAGCCACTCCTCCCAGTGTGGTATCATTGGGAAACTTGCTAAGGGTACACAAAGATGTTATGGGAGACAGTATCAAAAGCCTTGCTGAAATGAAGGTAGACACCAACCACTGCTCTCCCTTCATCTACCTAGACAGTCACACCATAATAGGCGGCTAGCAGATTAGCTAAGCATGATTTTCCCTTGGTGAATCCATTCTGACTACTGCTACTAACCTCCTTTTCATCCATGTGCTTAGAGATTATCTCCAGAATGAGCTGTTACCATCCCCTTTCCAGGAATGGAGATGAAGCTGACTAACCTGCTATTTTTCTGGGTCCTCCTTCTTGCCCTTTTTGAAGACTAGGGTGACACTGGCTTCCCTCCAGTCCTCAGGCTCCTCTCCTGCTCTCCGTGGTCTTTCAAAAATGTAGCGTAACTTAGAACAGTATCATACAGCTCCCTCAACACTTATTGGTGTACCTCATTGGGGCCCATGGATCTGTGGGTGTCCAGTTTGCTTAAATGTTCTCTACCCCCATCCTCATTGACCAAGGGAGAGTGTTCTTTTCTCCAGACTCTCTTACCTCCAGGGACTGGCATTCCTGAGGGCTGGTCTTAGCAGTAAAGACTGAAGCAAAGAAGGCATTCAGTAATTCCACCTTCTCTGTATCTTCCATCACAAGGGCACCCACCTCATTCAGCAGTGGGTCCATGTTTTCCCTACTCTTCCTTTTGCTACTGAGGGACTTGAAGCCATTTACATAACTTGCCAGATTTGATTCCAAGAGGGGTTTAGCCTTCCTTGTTGCATCCCTACATACTTTGGCAATGTTCCTATAATTCTCCCAAGTGACCAGTCTGTGATACAGTCCAGATACTGTGAACTTCTTTCTTCCACGAGTTTTTCCAGCAGCTCCTTGCTCATCCATGCAAGTCTCCTGCCTCCTCTACTTCAGTTTTTACTCGTAGGGATGCACCGATCTTGAACTTGGAGGAAGTGGTACTTGAATATTAACCAGCTCTCTCTTGGCCTCCCCTACCTTCTGGATCTTAACCCATGGGATTCCTCCAAGTAGGTCTTTGAAGAAGTCAAAGTTAGCTCTTCAGAAGTCCAGGGTTGCAATCCTACTTGTTGCCCTGCTTCTTCCTCACACGATTCTGAGCTCCATCATTGCATGATTCACTAAATCCAAGGCTGCACCCAACCTTCACCATTTACCTTTCTGCTCTTCATATAGTTGCAGTATCTCAGTATTAGCTGATAAAGCATTATACTATACATGTATCCAGGAACAGTGACTATAAACAGGCATACTCTGGTTTAGTCAGCCACCTTCTCTCCCCATTTTATACATAATGTTTGGAAGTGTGGTCTTGAGGGTCACCAGTAATGCACGATGGGCATTTTGTAATCTTGAGAGGCAGCAACCTCTGTTGTCCAACATTTAAGACTGGTATTTTCTGTCCTTTAAAGCTACTCATGGGTAGCTACTCATAGAATCATTAAGGTTGGAAAAGACCTCTAAGATCATCAAGTCCAACCATCTACCTAACATTATCATGACCAATAAACTACATCCTTAAATATCACATCTACACATTTCTTTAACATCTCCAGGAATGGCGACTCCACCCCCTTCCTGGGCAGCCTATTCCAATGCCTTAACACTCCTTCAGTATAAAAATTTTTCCTAATATCCAACCTAAACTTCCCCTGGTGCAACTTAAGCCATCTCCTCTTGTCCTATCACTTATTACTTGGGAGAAGAGACCGACACCCACCTAGCTACAGCCTCCTTTCAGGTAGCTGTAGAGAGTGATAACGTATCCCCTCAGCCTCCTCTTCTCCAAAATAAACAATCCAAGTTCCCTCAGCCTCTCTTCATAAGACATGTTCTCCACACCCCTCATCAGCTTCATTCCCCTTCTCTAGACCTGCTCCAGCACATCAATGTCTGTCTCATATTGTCAACCAGATTCTGTACTTTACCTGCATTTTTAAGATCCCAGCAGCATCTGAAAAGGGAGATGGTTGTTGGTAAAGCAAGAAACCAATAGGAATAGACTGAGGGCCAATGAGTGGCAGATGCCAAGGTAGGTAGAAGTCTTGTAGCACATCTCCGAGGCAAGAAATGAGGATAAACCAATTGCCCATTTGCAATGTAAATTATTTTAAATAAAAGGGATGACTGATAACAACCCTCTGGCTCTCATAAGCCTCAGTCCTCTTTCATAAGCTGCCTCTTGTACCACTTATAATTCCTGTGGGTTCTTTAGCAGTCCCAGAATGAGAAAGGATTGATAAACAACATGCACTACAATGGAAGCAGAAAAGGCATGCAGCACTGCTTCTCTGCAAATTCAATGCTAACCGGAGGAGCAAACCAGTGAAAGTTAGCAATCATAACATTAATTATGCAGAAATATTTCAAGATCTGTAATCCAAGTAGTTGGGAGACATTTCAATAATAAAACTCTGTAAAAAGATGTTTCCACAGTTTTTCTTCAGAAGTTTTCCTCTGAAGAGACTGATACTACTTTTCCTCCTCTCCAGAGAAAGCCAGAGACAGCATTTCAGTTCACACACTGTAGTCCCCAAAGTGTCTAGAATATAAAGGTGCAGAACATTAAACACTTTTTCTTCTGGAGCTTCAAGCTTTATAACTGTAGCATTTATGTAACAGGCAAGTGGAATAGCACATGTACTCACTATGCTTTAAAAAAAAAAAATCACTGAACTGCCACAGGAGTACTAAACTCTAGGATTAACAAAAATAAAAATAAAAAACATCCGGAAAAAAAACAACCAAACAAACAAAAACCACAACAAAACCACCCACACACCAAAAAAACCCAACCACAAACAGAAGGACCATTACACAGAATAAGTCTAATTTTTTTCCCCTAGAAATATGGGATTGGTCCCCCCATCCCCACAGACGGCTGACAGACTCCACAATCTGCTTCATGTAATAACCATTAGATCAACAAAAGTTAAGTTTATCATTCCAAGTTTGCCCCGACAAGGGAGGTGCACTGTTCCCGTGCGTGCCCCATCAGTGGGGTGAGTGTGTGTTCAGCCAAACCAGGCTGGAGAGGAGGAGGGCTGCTATCAGGAGTAGCTCTCCCTGTCTAATCCAGAGAATTACTGGTGACCCGGAACAAAGGATGGCAGGTGTTGAATGGACACAGGAACACCAGACCCCAGAATAATTAATGTTCTTTTACAAGCACTTGCTCTATCACAGCAGGAGAGTCCTAACTGGCAAATAAGGGTGGGGAGGGCTTAGAGTTTTGAAGCAGACATTATGCAGAGGCCTGATAAAATTACAGAAATACTATTCTTCAATAAAGACTTTTTTTAAAAAGTAATTATTTGAAGAACTGTTTTGTTGTTTTGATTATGGAAAGAATTAGGAACAAAGTTTCCCACCTATCAAGGGGCATTTTTATTATATTAGCAGGCTCTTAAAACCTCATTTAAGTTTAAAGCTACTCATGTTTGGGGAAAAAATACAATACTTCTGAGTTACATGTATCATTTGAGATCAAAGTGTGTGATCTTCTCATTCTTCAGTTCTCATAGGGATAGAGAGGCATCAGAAAAAGATAAACCAATGGCAGGAAAGATGTCAAGAATACATTGACATAAAGTCTTTCCTCCATTATTGCTGCTGAGATAGGCATTTACAACTCACTACACCTCTTTTCTTTGCTATTAACTTCGGATCAAAACATTACAATAGTGCCAAGAGTGATGCCAATAAAGCTACCACTGCTTGGTGTGCAAGCATGGAAAAAGGTTATGCTGCAAGCTGAAGCATCATGCAAAGTATAGCTGCCACTCTGGATCACTGCAGAAATTGCTGCATCTTTCAGGGATAAAAGGTAACACATTTTCTTCTAATTGAAGTTGTCAGTAAACACTGATCCCCCATAACCACTAAGGGAGAGCAGAGTAGTGCATGCAGTACAATATGCTTACTCCTGTAAGATAAGCTTACGTAGACAAAGAGAAGATAAAGGTATCTCAGCCCTACTAACACACATGGCAAAGGCAGTGAGAATTCCCCTTTCATAGGATCAAAATGAAAGTTCTCAAGACCAATATCCACGTCCTTAGAACAAACACAAACACAGTTATTTTGTGATGCCAAGTAATTTCTAAGAATTCTCTGGACTCCAGCACACCTCCCCAAGGCAGCAAGATGTAATGGCTTAAATAAGCCTTTAAGTAGCAAGAATGACAGCTTTTCCCCTCAGACAGCTGACCTAATGCCCTAATGTCACCTGTGTACCACCTGGCAGGTCAAAGTACTATGGACATGCACCTCCACCACAGGGTTAGAAAGAATTTCCAGTCACTTGATTTGCACTTCATTGCTTAGGTGCATAATCATACTTCTGTCAGGTAGTAAAACATGGCAGTCTACTTCCTCAGAGGCTTTATGGAGATTTGACAGCACTGTTACAGGTTCAGGTTAACAGCAGGTAATCAGTAGCACCATGCCATTCAGATCTTTGATCCTTTAAGTATTTCAGGAGGAAGAGAAACTTCTAAATCCTGTGAATCCAGGCAATCTGAAGGAAAAAAATACTCAGAAGGAGGAAAGGGAATATTTAAATATATGCTTATAATTAAAGAAGAACCTCCCTCAGTGTAGACCTTTATGACATCTTTTCCCAATACGAGTTATCCAAATTTAAATACAAAAGCTATCACAAAGACTTTAAAATATTTCAATGCTCTTCTGAGGCTCAGAAAACACGAGTTCCATAATCTAACATGCAGAAATTGTCCAGGAAAGCTTCCGCAGTGCTGACCTTTTTCCAATTACTGATCAAGGAGTAGGTCATACTCTTAACTCACGCAGGTGAAAAAGAAAGTCAGTTCAATAACGAAGGTGAGCTGTTATATATACAGGGCTATTACAAAGGCAAGGCAAAACAGACTAATTCAAAATGCTTGATCAAGACAAACCTGGCAAAATCCATGTTTTCTAGATTGTATCCACGGGCGGCATAGCAGCTGTCATGAAACTGAAGGCAATATATTTTTTTTCCCCCAACTCTAAAATATTATTTTAACATCTTTCAATTATTTAAAGTTCATACACTTGCACCAGAAACATAGACCTCAAAACCTGATCAATCATGTAAAATAAAAAATCCTGCTACATTAAGTGAACTCTAAAGAGTGCTCAGTATTAATGCTTTTATAAATCCAATTCAGTGATTTCTGACCATCATGAATCACGATAGGTTTTTATTTTGAAATTTGAAAAGCATATTGTATTTATAGTAGCATTTTTAATAGAACAAAATCCATTTTATTCATATAACTTCAGAACAGTACTGATGCTTCCACCATGTCACTTAACCACAAGAACAGCTCAAAAACTGGGTGACTTTTATAAGTATCTACCAGTATTGTAACTGATCTCTTATATAAGCCAAGTGTTTATTCCCTTAGTGATGATCAAAACTGGACATGAGGTATTTGTCAGCAATGATGGAACCCCATACTACTCTGTGTTCATGTCATAGGAGATATTTCAAGAGGTTTTTTGCGTGTTTTTCATGTACACGAGTTGGCATTTTAGAAACTTTTTTTTTTGTTTAGCTTCAGGGAGACAAAAGAGCTTGAAGATCTTCATACAATTTTTTGTACTCCGAACACTGTAATGCTTTGTAAATAACAAAGACCATAATCACCAGCTAGAAGTTTTCATTATTCAATACAAGTAGCATGCAAAGACTGAAACCGCCCACAGGAAAAAGCATTCAATTAAATTCTTTTAATGATCTGCAAGCATTACCAGAAGACAAAGAACATTTAAAAATGTGAACTTTAAGCTGAGTGTCCTTTTAAAAGCTAGCAGCACAAAACATTTTTTGAACAGACCAGACATCTCTGTTGCATCCCAAACAGTAGTACATCATTTTGCCGTCCAAGATTTTTGACTCCCAAGTTTTGCAAATGCTGATACATCAAGACTTTTACCACTGTTGCACTGTTCATATAAAGTCTGAAAATGAATAAAGCCACACATGTTCAGGTGAATACAGTTGTACCACATATGGGTTCAAATTATATCTTTACATTATCACTTGAAATAAGTCATCATATACAGAAATATTCCAAACTCCATACTAAAATTTCTCACTCAAATCAGAAAATAAAGCTATATTTATGACAGTTTAGTTACACCAGTTCTAATGCAATGTAGTGCATAAAAGAAAATGCATACACTGACATATACTTCAACATACTAATTTATAGTGATGCATTAACAGTTCAGCAACTTCCAGAAAGTAAGAAGAGTTGCAGTCCAAAAGCTTGCACACTTGACAGATTGATTTATATCATTTCTCCACAATGACAGCTCTTAAATCTGAGGAGCTACTGTATTTGGGGGGGGCAGCTTAAAAACAAAGCAGCATAGTAAGGACGTTTTAGAGAGGAGATGATGGGGCAGTGGGGGATGAGAAAGTGACAATAGAGATGTACTGGGAAGGAAAGAGAAGGCTAAAATCAAGACCACCATCAACCTGAACACGTACTACCATATAAAATAGCAAAGAACATTTACTTACCCTAGCAGCTCTAGAAATAGAGTTGGGAGAATTCAAGCCCACAAGCTGGCCAAGGATACGTTTCATTTCCTCTGTTGTTCCTTTTGCATTTGGAACACCTGCAGTTAATTTATAATTATACTAAAGTTGCACAACTACCTATAAACTACCAGTGCACTTTAAGAGGTTTGAGAATTAAAATACTGACATTTTCTGAAGCATACAGAGGCACTAAACAAACCATCCTGTTACGCCAGCAGGTGGGAAGTACATATAGGCGTAAAGCATTTCCTTTTTTTTAACTATAAATGCTATTTAACAAAAATGTATTTTAAAGATAATTTTACCTGTTTGATAATGACTTTGAATTTGAACATAGGGATGTACCAGCAACTCCGAAACAGATATTCTTTGTTTAGGATTTCTTACTAAGCAGCGCTGCAAAGGGAAAGAGAAGAGGAAGAATGCTTTGCTTATAAGCTAAGAATTTTTCTAAGAATTAACAGTGAGGATGTTTAAAAGAACCTGTAGATGCATGTCAGAACTTCTTACTGCCAAACTATATACTCAGACTGCTCACAATACAGTAACAGATTAACCCAATTGCCTCCATTAGCAATTATCTTCAGAGTAAGGTTTGGTATCCTGTTTTACTCAAGCAGTATCAGAAGAGATGAAGACCAGAACCTACAATAGCCTTTTATTCTGAATGACTAAATGACACTGAGATTTGAATATTGAAGGTATAAGTGTTTCCAGATTTCATTTCGTTACCTGCAGAGCAACCCAATTAGGGCTTGAGTAAAAGCACAGGCCAGTTGCAAAAGCAGGCAGATACGCAGGTTGAGGGAAAGAGACTGTGAGTACAAAAGCTACTGTATTTACTTTGGGATGTTCACCCAAAGGAGTTAAGCCAGACCGCTTGTTTATTTGCTACTGAACTGAAAATACACTTTTACTACGGCAATGTGAAGTAGCCATAGCATCATCAAGTCACCTTTAAAGTAAGGCCTGTTACTACAAGTAGCAATAAGCATTTATTCATGAAAAAAGTTTCTCAAGCACAACTCATTCAGTTTAAGAAAATATATTTTAAATAAATAGACATTATTCAAATCGAAGTTGATCTTAAGGGACAATTACCTTTAGCACATCTTGAAGATCCTTCTCAGCAATATCTGGAAATTCTATTTCATAACTAGGATCAACAATAGCATGTAGTTTATTAATTGGATTTGTTATATGTTGAAATGGAGTCCTTCCATATGTCATACAGTACAAAATGCATCCCAATGACCACACATCGCTTTTGGGACTTATCTAAATTTAAAAACAAAAAACCACCAACAATTACTCCTCACTTAATGAACTGACCCTTCAGTCAATTTATCATATAATTGTCCAGCCATTTCACTTACCCAATGTAGAACAGATATACTGTTAACAGATCTTAGTAAATATCACACAAAATCACCAAGACAGCATATCATTATCTATTAAGATATTGGCTTCATTCACTAATATTCCATAAGAAAGCTATTTTTATTAATTATCTTTGAAAATCAACTTATTTGAACAACTAAAATGAAAGGTAGTCCTTAAGTTGAACAACAGGATACTAATTTTGGATTTATGAGTAAATACAAATAAAAGCATACTAAATTAATTCAATCTAGAAACCAGTGAGACATCAGCTATATCCCTAAAGTAGGAAGCCATAGTTCAGTTCCTCGGGGCTTAAATGATTCAGATCCAGATTTCAACCACCACACCTGAGCTGTTCCTTACAAAAGGACTTTTCACTTCTCCTGTTGAAGCTGAAGCACTTTCAAAACAGCACGTAAGGTTGGGGGAGTGAGGGAGAAAAGGGAGGTGGGGAAAGAAGCACAAAGAGCTGAACTCTAGAAGAAGTCTGCACTTTGGAAGCAATTTTGAAAACTGTAAGAAAAGGTTAAATGTATAACCCTCAACAAAAGAAATCCATCTATAAAACACTGTTTAGAAAACCAAGATTGTTTCAGTATAAAGCAATACTTCCCTTCAACTGTTGAAGTCACAGTCTGAGCGTGTATATGCATGTACATATGAACATGGATTATTTTGGTGGGGTTCTTTTTAGGAGTGTTTTCTGTTTGTTTTAGGGATTTTGGGGGGTTTGGGTTTTTTTTGTTTGTTTGTACCTTTCCACAAAACTATGTAGGCCTTAAGTTTGACTGCCAATATGTAATGGCTTTCTTTCAGTACTTTCCTCATCATTCACACTCTGTTGACTTGAAGTTACAAAAAGTTCTACAACTTTATAGCATAGAAAAATTAATAGGATACACAGAACTCATACATGTGTCCCCTAAAATACTAGACTTCACCATATTGTGTTTTAGAAAACCTTATTAGGTATCACTCATTTCTTGCAAAAGCTGCTTCTTCAGAATTAAAAAAAGATGACAATGACAAGCATCAAACATACTTGCAAGAGTTTCTATCACTAAGTAAATTTTTTGATTTCAGAAAGATTTCTAAGCCAGGATTATTTACACAGAATGTTAAAATGTAGTGGTGTAGCAGCTGGCAACACCGTAAAAGCCCCACCGATTTCTGGCAGAACAAAGCTGAGAAAGGGGCATAGGCAGCACAACAGGCAACCAAGAAGTGACTGAGGAATGGTTCTCTCACTCAACTCCATGGAAGATCTTCCCATAAACACCCCCTCAAAGCTCGACCCTGAAGTGATTTCATCATAAAGGACTCGTCAGCAATGCACAGCATCATGGACCCTTATCATGCTCCAAAGACTTTTGTAATGTTAGTCATCAGTACAGCCTCTGATACGTGAAAGGCTGCATGAGTTTCACTCTATATTGCTGTTTGATGCCATTCACACCGATAACATAGTGGAAGACTATTTTATATTGCTCCATAAAAGTAGATTTTTAAAATCTTTTTATGTTTATCATCGGTTGATATTACCATTCTGTTCTTATCAGCTCTTCAAATACCCAAGCCTGTCTATCTGTTTTGCTTTCAACTTTACTCATGAATTCAAATATTACATTTTCCTAAACACCATCTGCACAATGCTTTTAGGTAGTTGAGAGGAATAAACTTAGCCTTCAATCTCTGCTCACCATCATTGTGGCACAATGGATTTCCTTGTGTTCTAGTTTCAGTGAAAGATTCTGAGAAAACCGCGCCTTAAGATACACACATGAATTATTTTCTTCTTAATACAAAGGGAATAGGAGAAAAATCATGTTACCTTTGATCGAGATTTCCCATTTTCTCCATAGGAAGACATATCTTTTATTGCTTCAGGTGGCATATAATTCATTGTGCCAACCTAGCCATAAAAAAGTAAAAATACTCCTTTAAGTGAAGAATTCACTTAATTTAAGTCAATTGATAAAAAGTTAGATTTTTCTCAAAGCACAGAAAAGCATCTTAAAAATTTGTTTCTCTTAAGGCTGAAGGCCATTGTTATTATGTTAAAATTCATATATATATTCATGTTTATACATAATAAACCCTTCAGCATAAAATTTCAGTATTCATTGAAGTTACTACATTAATCGACGTAATCAGCGAGTACTACTGCACTTTTCTGTAAGGTGTACATTGATTTTTCCAGAAGTATTTCACCTGAGAATCTTTAATGATGCTTGTCACCTCTGGCTGCATTTGGTTGGCAATGCCAAAGTCAATAAGTTTTAACATTCCATCAACTATCAGAAAGTTTGCTGGTTTCAGATCACTGTGAATAATGCCTGCAAAACAGAGTTTAAAGTCAATCCAGGTTTAGTCAATCCAAGTTACTACTATGGGGATTTTATTGCTCAACTCCCATAATCGTCGCTCAGAAAAGAGATGCAGATCAGCTTTACCTGGCCAAAACTAAATTATTCTTTGGAAATTTCATGTAAGTCTTTCTATTTCTTTTTAAACAGTTAATACTTGCATAAGTTTTAGCTTGAATTGTTACTTACTCAGGTCTGCAGGCAGCCAAAATAGCTCCAAAAGACTTGACTTGCCTGGTTTCTCTCAGCTAGGCCTAGGCCCTCTAGCTGTACGTGCAAACTGCCACACTGAAACGCTGTTCTGGAGCAATTCAACAGCCTGTCCACTCCTCAGCTGCCTCTCAAATAGTCATGTAAGCAGGTACTTAAAAGTATTACATTGGTAAGTCTGATGTTTTCTGCTTCCTGATTTCAAAAGGTACC
>JAAGNO010009320.1:18494-37307 GCA_033439905.1 Ceryle rudis | reverse complement strand
TCACCAAGGATTACATATGACTGACCTCTCACAAAACCTACTTGGATGTCTTCTTATGAATTTTGGTTATCCATATAATAAACCAATCCATCTTTATATTTTGCAGAATTGTTTGCTTTAAGAACACATAGGACATAGCCTGTGTTTTAATAGGTTTTGCTGTCTTTCTAGATTATTGAATGTTCTAGCACTATAAAGATGTGATGCTCTCTGCTGTATGTCCAGGTCTCTTCACTTTTTTTTCTGAAATGGGAAAATGATCCAACTCTGCTCTCTCTTTTACGTTATACAGCCAAACAGAACACAGATACATGTAAAGATGAAAGGAAGGCCTGATCAGCTATGAGGAAAAGCTGAAACTACATTAAAGACAACAGAACTGTGTAAAAGCTGTCACTAACATCAAAGCTTGAGAGGATGGGTGGCTGAAATTTGAGTCTAATGGAGAACGAGCATTATTTGGAGTCCACTGTGTAGTCTAAAACTAAAATAAAAAAACATAATTTCCTGGATGTTGCAAAAATATAGAAAGCATTATACAACAGTAAGACTTGGAGATCTCTCTGAGTGAGCAACCTAAGTCTACGTCTATATGAACATTTACTCTTGTCTTCTGTTTCACTGGTTTTTTTCACAATAAATTTTTTTTCTGTGATCTTTGAAGATCACTAGGCTTACATCTTATCTAAGAGCAGTACCACATCCAAAATTTAAACATTCATATTATGTCTGCCATGTAACTTATACAAATACCTATTAATTACTTAAGAATACCATATTCATGGATTGTGTGAACAGCTTCCAGCATATTTTTCCAATAGCTCTTTCGTTCCAAAGGATCAATATTTTTTTTCTTTTTCAGCCAGCTATTGAGATCAATATTTCCACACTCCATTACCATGTAGATATGATGATCAGTAATTTCACTAAAAATAAATAAACATACTTACGTTAAATTTATGGCAACTTTTTTTTACGTAAAAAGATATCAGTTTGATAAAATTAGTGTTTACTCACTAGCCATAAAGGCGGATGATCTTATCACTGTGTTGCTGCAGTTTACTCAAGTGAGCAATTTCATTCTTATAGCTCTCAACAGTCTGTTGATCAGCTTCCTCTAGATTCACGTATTTGACAGCATACAGCTGCTTCTTTTCATTCAGTACTTGAAACACCTGCAAAAAACAGTTTCATTTAAAGTCATTCAGTCCTAGTTCTGACCTACCGTGGGCCTTCAGCTCATCACAGCCAGAATTTTGAAGAGGCACCCTTTTCCTTGGAAAGGAAGAAGCAACACTAAATTTACAAAGAAGTTCACACAAGTCAGCATGACAAAAAAGAGAGAAAGAAGCCATCAGTTACAACAGGAACAGCCCTCTATCAGAAACCATCCTAGTACCACATTGTATTTCATCAGGTTTATCTGATCACAAATCTGAAGTGTTCCTAAGATAAAGAATGCAAACCAACATCTACAGAGAAAAGGATTTGACCTGCCACTGCACATCCATTTCCTCACACCCAGATGATTTAGAGGTTAGACAACATCGTACATGAGAAGAGGCTGAGAGCACCAAGTCCGTTGATCTTAAGATGACAAGGCTACCGGGAACCTTACTGCTGTCTTGAGCCATTTAAAGGAAAGGTATGAAAGAAACAGACTCCTCTTGAACCATCAAGGTCTGAGGCGCAACAGCCATAGCTAACAACAAGGAAAATTCTAATGAGATATCAGGACATTTTTTTCACCAACATGTAGTCAAACAGAGGAACAGGTTGTCTAGAGAGGCCATTGAAATTTCCATTTGTGCTACTCAAAACTTAACTGCTAAAGACTATGAGCAATCTGCTCTATTTTGGCCTTGTTATAAGCAGATCGCTGGACCAAGTGACATGCAGACACCCCTTCCACCATACCTCATTCTGTGACTGTACACTGCTGACACAGGAAGCTCTTCTTCCTGGAGGTCCCTGCTGACTGAAAGCCAATAGCATTCCAGTTTACAAGAAGGGCACGAGGGCAGACCCAGAAAGCTACAGACCTGGGAGCCTAACCTCAGTTCCTGCAAAACTTAGAGAAGATAGTACTGGGTACTACTGAAAGGTATTTAAAGGACAATGCAATCATCAGGCACAGTCAACGTAGGCTCACAAAAGGGAACGTCCAGTTTTACTCATAAGTCCCATTTAACTAATTTGATATCCTTGTATGACAAAAGTCACCTACCTAGTGGATGAATGGAAGGCAGCAGATACAGTTTTCCTGGATTTTGATAGGCTTTTGATACTGTCCTTCACAGCACCCTTCTGCATAAGTTGTCCAGCTATAGAATGAGTAGGTCAAAGTGCACTGGGTGAAGAACTGACTCAGTGGTTTAAGTCAAAGGATTGTAGTCAATGGGCTACATCTGGCTGGTGACGAATCACCAGTGGTGTTCCTCAGAGCTCCATTCTAGGTCCACTGCTGCTCAATATATTTATCAATGATCTGGATGGAAGAGCTGAATGCACCATAGGCAAGTTTGCAGATGATTCCAAACTAAAAGGTGCTGTTGATTTTCTTGAAGAACAGGAGGCCGTGCAGACAGATCTAGGTAGATTGGAGCATTGAGCAATCATCAACAGCATGATATTTAACAAGTCCAAATGCTGGATACTGCACCTGGGATGGAGTAACATCAGGCACAAGCATAAATTGTGAGACCACTGTCTGGAGAGCAGCCCTGCAGAAAGGGATCTGGAGGTGCTGGTCAACAGCAGGTTCACTATGAGTCAGCAGTGTGTGCCCTGGCAGCACAGAGGACAAATTGCATCCCGGGTGCATCAGACCCTGTGTAACCAGGTGGTCAAGAGAGATGATTATCCTGCTGTATTCAGCATTGGTGTGGCCTCACCTGGCATACTGTGTGCAGTTCTGGGCCCCACAATTTAAGAAGGATGTGAAGGTCCTTGACTGTGTCCAGAGGAGGGTAACAAAGCCGGTGAAACAGCTGGAAGGAATGTCCCATAAGGACTTTGGGCTTGTCTAATTTGGAGAAAAGGAGACTGAGGGGTGACTTCATTGCTCTCTACAGCTTCCTGAGGAGGAAAAGTGAAGGAGAGAGATGCTGATCTCTTCTCTCTGGTATCCAGTGATAGGATATGTGAAAATGTTCAGTGCTGTACCAGAAGAGGTTCAGACTTGATATTAGGAAACTTTTCTTTACCAAGAGAGTGATCAAACACTGGAACAGGCTTCCTAGAGAGGTAGCTGATGCCTTAATAACCCGCTTTAACTTTTGGTCAGCCCTGAGGTGGTCAGGCAGTTGGACTAGACGATCACCGTAGGCCTCTTCCAACTGAAATATTTTATTTTTGTTCTATTCTGTTACTCTTTCAATTTATTACTCTTTGGATTAACAGAATCATGTAAGATTCTTAACATTTTTTGCCTCTGTTTTCACCCTCTTTTCCCACACCTCTCAAGTGGATGGACCACAAGAAAGGGACCAAGGGGAACAAAGTCCCTCCCACTGTAAAAGATGATCAGGTTTGTGACCACCTGAGGAACCTAAGTATATTTAAGTCTATGGGACCTGATGAGATGCATCCCAGAGTCCTGAGGGAATTAGCTGATAGCTGCCAAACCACTCTCCATGGTATTTGAAAAGTGTAGCAGTCAGGTGAAGTCCCTGGTGACTGGAAGAAAAAAAACAACAAAACAAAACAAAACAAACAAAAAAAAAAAAAACCAAAACAACCTGCACCCATTTGTAAAAAGGGTAAAAAAGAGGGTACTCTCAGAACTACTGAACTCTCAGTCCCACATCTGTGCCTGGGAAGTCCATGGAACAGATCCTCCTAGTAGCTATGCTAAGGCACATGGGAGAATAGGGAGGTTAGACAGCAAGCATGGCTTCACCAAAGACCAAGT
Source organism: Ceryle rudis (assembly GCA_033439905.1). Taxonomy (NCBI): domain Eukaryota; kingdom Metazoa; phylum Chordata; class Aves; order Coraciiformes; family Cerylidae; genus Ceryle; species Ceryle rudis. Next base: position 33,394 of record JAAGNO010009320.1, on the reverse strand, counting down.
CCTGCCTGACAAACCTAGCAGCCTTCTACAATGGAATGACTACATCAGTGGACAAGGGCAGAACTAGAGATGTCATCTGACTGGACTTCTGCAAGGCCTTTGACATGGTCCCCCACAACATCCTCCTCACCAAGTTGGAGAGATATGAATTGGAGGGGTGGACTGTTTGGCAGATGAAGAATTGGTTAGAATGTCACATCCAGTGGTCAACAGCTCAATGTACAGATGGAGACAAGTGGTGTCCCTCAGGGGTCTGTACAGGGACCAGTGCTGTTTAATATCTTCATCCATAACAGACACCAGGATCGAGTGCACCATTGGCAAGTTTGGAGATGACACCAAGCTAAGTGGTGCAGTTGACATGCCAGAGAGACAAGATGTCATCCAGAGGGACCTGGACAAGCTGGAGAAGTGGGCCTATGTGAACCTCATGACGTTCAACAAGGCCAAGTGAAAGGTGCTGCACCTGCAGTATGGCAATCTTCAGTGTACAGGCTGGGTGATGTGTGGATCGAGAGCAGCCCTGTAGGGAAGTACTGGTGGGGTACTGGTGGATGAAAAATGAACATCAGCTGACAATGTGCACAGAAAGTCAACTGTAGCTTGGGCTGCATCAAAAAAAAGTGCAGCTAGCAGGTCAAGAGAGGTGATTCTTTCCCTCCGCTCTGGTGAGACCCTACCTGGAATAGTGCATACAGCTCCAGAGTCCTCAGCACAGGAAAGACATGCACCTGCTTGTGCAGGTCCAGAGGAGGGTCACAAAAAGAAAAAGATGGTCAGAGAGCTGGAACAACTCTCCTGTGAAGAGAGGCAGACCTGGTGTTTTTCAGCCTTGAGAAGGCTCCAGGGAAACCTTATTGCAGCATTGCAGTACTTGAAGGAGGCTTAAAAGAAAGATGGGGACAGTTTCTACCAGAGCCTGTTTCGACAGGACATGGGGTAATGGATTTAAATTAAGAGGGGAGATTTAGACAATATACAAGGAAGAAATTTTTTACAGAGTATGATGAAACACTGGAACAGGTCACCCAGACAGGTGATAAATGCCCCATCCCTGGAAATATTCAAGGTCAGGTTGGACAGAGCTCTGAGCAACCTAACTTAATGTCCCTGCTCCATAGAGGGGTCTTGGACTAGATTCCTTTAAAGTTCCCTTCCAACCCAAACTATTCCATCATTTTAAGATATTGTAACATTTAAAACCAATTTCCCATCTTTTATAACACATCAAGACTGTTTCATCTGTCATTAGAAAGCGCACAGATCAGTTATTCAGTACCACTTTGGTTCTGTCAATTCCTGCATGTGCAAACATGAAACCAAAATAAAAAGTAGGCACAAAGAGGCATAAGTGAAAGCCAAGTCTAAATTGATGGTTAAATAAGTTTTTTGAAATCTAGACATATAGGGATTTTTGAATAAAATTCTAGTGCTATTTTCCATGACTATTTACTGGATTGTAGGATACCTGAAAAATCAATGAAGTATAAATGCTGTTGACAATATTTGTCACCAAGATGGCACCTCTGCACTCCTCATCTTTGCAGAGGAGGAAGCCTATTTTAAGTCAGCACAGTGATAGCAATGTGAGAACTTGAGCATGTTCCATCCAATAAAGCTACTGATGAAATGACAACTATCAAATATTTTTAATTAAAAAAAAAGCTGAAAAAAACCAACCCACTGAAAAACAGTAAAACAAGGTCAATCTTAAAGTACCATCTCAGGCACTTAATGCCCGTTTGGGGAAATCTGTGCATTTCCCCAGGTCTGGGAGACAGAAGACAGACAACAGAAACCTAACACAAAACTGCTTATGTTGTTTTCATAACAATTCTTTATCTTCTGAACAAGAGGTTTTGCCAAAGTTGTTTCCCAAGCAACTATGACCCCAAATTTCCTTATAAAAAGCAGCTCTCTCACCAGTGCAGTCATACTTACACTTCATACAGAATAAAGGATGATCTGTCCACTTCAGAAGCTTTCAACCTTACAAGCCACACACTTCCCAACAATGTAAACACACTGCCCTAAACAATAACCTTTCAATTTAAGATGTACAGTAATACTGCAGCACATCTCCTAGAAGAGATGATTTTATTAGGAACTTTAATATTCAATGCACTATAGAAATTCCCTTCAAGACCACACACAATATCCCTTCAGGCCATCATGCAGAAAGCAAAAGGAAGTGGGCTCCCACCACTCGTTACAGATTAATTTTTTTATTTTTTTTTTTAAGATGCTCATGACAGTTGGGTGATCACTTCTTATTTCTGAAGCTTCTTTCTGTTCAGTGTTCTAACCATATCTGTTCAAAGTTTCCCTTATCTACCCACTGTTTTTACTACATTTCTCCACTAAAATGAATAGTACTGCATTTAACATCCTCTAATAATTGCAGCATCATTTTCACAATACATTAATTCAGTTATTATTGCAGGCTGATGACTCTGATAAAACATTGTACCAAATCTAATTTGTGCACCGTTTCTTCTGCATCCATGAGGGATAAAGTCTAAGCATAGCATTAAAATTTTCGGATTCTCTGGGTCACTCAAGCACTTTGTACATGTTAGTACTAGGCACTCAGATGACTTAAACACTTGTGTTTAAAGTACAACTATTACTGTGTGAAGAGTGACTGCCTAAAAGGATAAAACATCATCTTACCTTACTTGAGCCTCCACTACCTATTTGTTTTAATATTGTATAAACTCTTCCTTTGATTGCAAGACATTCATGGGAAGGTATAGAAGCTGGAACCTGTGTACATACAAAAAAAAGTTAAGAAAATAACTATTGGTATACATGCAAGGGAACTTGGTAGCATTGTACTTTAAGTTAACATGCTTTAAATTGTCATTTTCTGGACAAGATGGAGTAGTAAAGTTAAACTTTAAATGTGTCTGTCTTCAAAGCAAAGCTATTTGTGTAAGGATCACCACTTGGCATGTAATGTCACTGAACTCTTATATAAGGATACCAATGCTTTTCACACTGGAAATCAAGAAAAGGGTGCTTTTTTAAGACTCCTCAGGTGACTGGAGACACCTCCCTCTTTACAGATAATGTTGGAAACTAGATTACGTAAGACTTTCAGTCACAGCATGTAACTAGCTTAAAAGCTGTGCTGAAATCACCTATGATTTTATTTAAAGCTAACTACTAGCTAGCAAACTTTAGTGCTGTGAAGCTGAAAGAGCCTTTACTGCCCATAGCTGCTACACCAAACTACAGAAGAGCCACAGATTTTACTTAGGAATCCTCTAGCAGGAAGATTAAACCTATACCCCAATTCCATCTGCAATTGGAAAGATTCCTAAATGAATGTGCAACCCATGTAAGGTAATCCATTTTTACATTATTTCAGATCACTACAAGTACAGCAAAGTTTGTGAAAGCTACCAAAATGGAGAAATGTAATTCTTCCTCCTTTTACCTCCCTCAGACTCGTTTGGTTTTTAGACACACACTGCTTCTTTTTACGGGTACTCCACTATGGTGGGGAAGTACTACTATAAAAGCATAACAGAACAGGTGTGACTAGTTCTTGTCTCCATCATGCAGTAGAATGTGAAAAGGCTTAGATTTCAGACAAAGGCTCTTGGAACAACTGAAATGATTTTTCAAGAGCTGACTTATTTCACCTAAATTCAGACATACATAAGAAGAAAGTTATTTTGAGGATAAGCAGTACAGACTATTTCCCATACATCATCCAGGAAGATAATCAGCAACTTTAGAGTAAGAAATATACATACACATATTTAACCTAGAGTAGTCTCCAATGAAAATATGTGCTGAAAAATGACAGAAGGCAATCTGCGATTGTTACCTGCAAGCCAGCTTGATTTTGAAATGGAGTTGCTGGAGTATGTGGTAGAAAATATGGGAGCTGGCTGTAGGGAGTAGAAATTTGACTTCCTGGTAGAAAGTTGTTCTTTACAACTGGCGTTCTGAAACTAAAGGAAATTATAAACAATATCTGCATTTAGAGTATTTATTTTTGTTTTGATGATTAGTCTAAAAGTTTAAATCTTCAGTGCTTCTTGAAAGTTAAACCCTACTGACTAGCAAAAGCCCCATCTTCAGATACTAGCTGGCACTCTCCACAAATTGGAAAAGGAAAGCACCACGTAACTAGAAGTGCTGACCATAAGACAGCAAGATAGTTGGAGACACAGTTTTCTTTAGCTTATTGTTCTTTATTCAAAGCCTTTTTAGATGAATAGAGACTTTTTTTTTTTCCTTAAGTACAAAGAGAAACAACTTCAAGGCAATCAAGACCTTTTTTTTTAATGCTTTAGCTACACTGTATAAGCAGAAAGTTCATATATTTATGAAAACTAAAGATTGCACAAAATTTTTTATATTTTCTGATTTGTTTCTTTGATGTGTTTACTGTTTATTTTTTCCACCAAATATACTCCCCCCCCCCCCCCAGTATTTATAGAAACTGATGTTAATGTCAGAACTAGAAAAAAATTATGCCTAGGACTTTTTCTTTTTTAGAATAAAAAAAGTGGCAAATTTTTGACAAAACAGTCAAAAACAGTCAAAAGCATGGTTCTCACTGAACACAACAGTGCTCAATTCTGCATGTTTATCATGTGCCATACATACTGTGTGTAAGGAGAATATCTTTTTTTTTTTTAATATCACATTTCAAAGTTTGGTAGAAGCAAGAACAGAATCTATTCAAGAACTACTTTTATGAAGTTCCGTCATGAGAGGATGGGCTTCACTTACTACACAATCTAGATTCTAAAGCTACAGAGACAGAGGTCCTACAAACAGCAAGAGTGCTTACTCATCACACACTCTTGACCTATGAGTCACGCCAGAGACTTATGAAAATAATCATATAATCAGAAAAATTTATGAACAAGTATCAAGCACAGGGATTTATGCCTAATTTACAACTGCAAACAAACAATTGCTAGCAATTCCTAACTTGAGTGTTCAATTCTGCAAGCTTCTAGATTGCTTTTTTAACCCCACAGATAACTGTACTGTGGGAACCAGACTGAAATATGGTTATCAATCTAAAAAAAGCCTGTCAGCGAAAAAAAAAAAAAAAAGGCATCCAAAAGAAAGCATCATGTAGCAGGAATCAGAGGTAAAGGCTGTAATAAGGACTGATTTGACAGTGTACTTCCAAATACTGAGAAGTTGACAAGGAAGACCAAGTTCCCTAAATGCAATCTGGCACTTAGCAAACAAGGTTTCCAAGTGCTTACAACACTTGATGTCGTCTGAACAGAAAAGCTTAAGAAATTGTTAAGCACTGCTAAAGTCTTTCCAGAGATCAACTACCATTCGTGAGTGTGCAGCTAAAAGAAGTAGCTTACCAATCCATGTAATCATTATACGTGGTGCTTGGTGTTCCACAAACATGTGATGGATCACTCCTCTTAGAGACAAGATCTGGTGGAGATAGTCCTTTTGAAATGGGATGACCAGATTGTTCAAGGCTTGACTGTTTTCCCTACAGAGGGCAAAGGAAGATACTATTCCACACAAGAAGCCACAATTAAGAACAGAGAAATATTTTTTTTTTTGACATGTGAAGGCTGCTACAGCTGGAAAACTACTATGTATTCCTGTTACTTTACCTCTTTATAGCAGCTTTTGTGTGTCATTTCTTGAACTGGCCATTTTTTTCTGTCATTAACGCAGTTTAGTTTAATCTGGTCCAACTGCTTCCTATAGCTTTCAACAGAATTGGATTGTTGCTGTTGACTCTCCAGATTTCTTAGCTCTGGTATCTTCAGCTCCCGATGCTGCACTTTATTTTCTGAAGGTAAAAAAAAAAAATAAAAAAAATCATATTATTAAAAAGACTTAATATCAAGTACTTCAAACAGTTTCTGGCAGATTTATCCCACACTTTCTAGAAAAAATTTCTCATTTTCTATATCAGAATAAATGAACACAGTTGACTTACTAGAATCAGGCATTAAAAAGCATTAATATAATCTTCAGGATTCAAAACATGCATTTCTTCAAAATCCTAGGATACTACTATAACAGTAACAGAGATACAACTGCTTTCCTTCAACACTCAGAACAAGATCATATTTGTAATTTGTACTACATCTTGGGACACTGAGCAGGTTTATAAAGCTTTGAAGATAAGCTTATTGTAATACTTCAAATTAGAAGTCTTATTTGTGACAATAGGCAACCTATAATCCAATGTAATGGCTGAAGCTAGAGGCGTCAAGGGACAAGGCACGCTCCACCTCGTAGTTCCTTTTGCAGTGGTAGCAAGACATTAATTTGGTGGAAGTTTGCAAGGCAGGCTGCAAGTAGCACAGCCTGAGAGCACCCATTCACATGCTTGTTCACTTCCCTTTTCCCATGACTGGAAAGAGGTGTATCATGCTAAGAAGTTGAGCATGATTCAGGTACCAAAGCACTGAGCTACTTAACCAGCATCTCATCTGGAAGCTTGAATGAAGCACAAACGGGGAAAAACGTGACGTGAAACTCAAACTGTTCCCATCACAGGCCAATGGGAAAGGTTTTGCTGGGGCATTGAGAGGATGCTAAAGTTGAAAAATCACCAGTTTTCAAAGGAAATCTATCTTTCCTACAACAGATATATTCCTAAATCCAACTCCTGAGATGATATTAGACATTTTCACCTAATTTCTTCACCAGAATCAGAAATCAATCAGACAGCCATCTAGGGAACTAGATTTCTGATGAAGCAGAAGTGGCAAATAACTAAGATTAGTACATTTATTTCATGGTGTCGGTGCTAAGTCATAAGTAGTAATCTAAATTTTACCAGCCCTGAAATACTTGCTATAGGTCTGAGTTGTTTAGAACACCTTACATTGTGGTCTTTCTGGGAAATGGTCTCATGCAACCCCTACTTCTGTGTCATAAGATGACTTCACACAATAGTCAAACTCTATGCATCAGATAACTATTTAAGTAGAGCTTAGGTTATTTCTGGAATATTTTAGAAACAGATTATTTTGGTATAAGTTTAAAATTATTCCCCAGAAGTACGTTCATAATGTAATAATTCCATTCAGTCAAATGATAGCAAAACTTACATTTCTTTTAAAAAATAAAATTTCTAAAAATTGCAATACAGTGAAGGCTGAAACACCATCTTTAGAGCAAGAGCATTTACAGTAATCAGAAGTGTAAAAGTGCATTTGATTGACACTGAAACTTAATAAGCCTCTAAAGAATACACATTTATTTATTACAAGTGTCATTCACATGACCAAAAGGATTCCAGCAGTACAAATTACATAACTGGATTGCACTGCCATGAGGAACGCTCATCAATTCCAAGCTGACCAACTTTTTCACTTTGAAGAATATTTAGCAATTTTAATTTTTTTTTTTTTATATCTACACGACAGCAAATTTTCAATGCTTATTCTATTTCAAAATATTAAAATCATCACACGTTAACAGTTACCTTCTCTTTTCATCACAAGACTTGTATCCATTTTGGTTTTGAGCGTTACAGTTGAATTGGTTGCCATTTCTAAGCTGTTCTCATCCAACATCTGCAACCGTAAAGAATTTTTTTCTTGTAAGAGCTAAAGAAAACAAAAAGCATCTTATAAAGAATCAAAGGATATCCCAAGCATAGTGTCTGAAAGACATTTCCTCCCAGTAATTAATGATCGAGGCACCACAAAGCAAATACACTTCAGAAAACAGTGTAGGGTACACAGACAAGTATTACTGATACTGGTTTTAAATCCATCGAACCTGAATTTCCATCATACAGTTTCTATAACAAAGACCTAAATGCTTTCTAGTGTTGAACTTTCTTTCAGGGGACAGGGACACAGGACATAAAAATGCAAAGCACGGCACAAAATTAATCTCTCTCAAAAGCCAAAATTTACAGCTCCATAGAGCACTTAATGAACTCAGTTAAAAATGCTTCATTGAATACGAGTATGTCCCCTGATAAAACTCATGACTTATTCCCTCATCCTAAAACCACATGACAGATTTTCAACACTCCCATTTCTCCCATCAGACATTGTTCAGAGAAAGCTCTTTCTTAATGCCTCTTTATGCATAATAATCATGTTTAAAAAGCCACAATGAACGTTTCTATTCACAACTGATTACTTCACATAAAAGGAAAATTCTACCTATTTTTTTCCTTAAATTGAAAAAAAAAGTTATTTTCCTTTGTAGTACCATAGGACAGCTAGGTACAGTTCCTTACATCTATTTTTAAAAGATTTAAGTTACCTGTAACTCTCTCAGGTCACGTGAATCACCCCCACTAGATTTTTGTTCTGATGGTGGAAAAGGTGCAATAAAAGCTGTACATCTGGAGCTGGATATCTGCCTATTGAAATAACATTAATTACATCACATGACAACATATAATGTCATAACTGCCTTTTGTGAACTGATGAAAAAGGTAGTTGTGTAAAGACTTCTGGCTACGATTTCCAAATATACAGTAAAACAGGTTCACTCTGACAGCCAAATGAGAAACAATACCAAAAAACCTGTAACAATGCCACCATTATCCCATGAAATTACAGATGACTTAATTGGTTGTCTTCCACAGAAAACAGTAAGATGGTACAGCTAGGATCCTAAACCCTAACAGTGTGTTCCAAAGTAATTTTTTAAATATTTACAGAACAACACTATTATGTGAAATACCTTATCCCACTACTTTACTAATTTAGAATATTAATGTTTTAACTAATTTCTGAGAGGTATGCAGTTTCCACTTTGGTTGCTTACTTCTCTCCACAGTTTCCATTTCTGGATGAATTTAATCACCCAGCAATAAGAGAGGAAAAAAGCTGGTGTAAAACGTTTAATGAGGGAGAGCTTTCTCCTCTGTTTACTTTCAAGCTCTGCTACATTTAGGTAGCATATAGCAAAGTGCTATTTTAGTTAGCAGATTCTTCCACTGATGAACAGTTAGTCACAATAAAATGAGCATAACCACTTTCTTAACATGATCATTATCATATGGATTATCCTAAAAATTACTATTTAGAAAACTTTTGGAAGTTACAAAACTGCATCTAATATTGGAAACTGGAATACACAAATGTAAAGTTATTTGAACCATTTTTTTTTTTCCTTAGGCTCCTCTTCTGAGTCTACTGGTTAGCCAGTACAAGAATTGATCTTTGCATGCTCTCATACAAAGAATCTGAGTAATAGGATAGAAAGCAGGTTATTGCAATACCTATTGCAACTATAATAACTATCTGTCAATAATCTTTAGATTAGTTTCAACATTCTTAACATCTGACATTTTCACTATCTAGTAAAAAAACCTGTTGAAAAGGAGTATTAAAATATGTTGTGCTGTAGTTAAACAAACAGCCATACCTCTTCATAACACTAGCTGTAAGTGGGACCTCTGTCTTCTTCACATCATCATCATCAGTTACTAGTTTAACAGGTACCCTCCCAAAGGGGCAGGCCTAAGAGCAAATTGAAAGTTATCAGATGCGTAAAGCAGAATAAGAAGTTAAAGATTTTGAAGCAAATTTAAATGTTCTACCTGGTTAGATTTGTTCAGTGGTCTTAATGGATTGTAGTAATTAACCAGAGCATCAAGTTCCTGGGACTTCTCTTCCCTGAAGGCAAGAGAAAAAAAACCAAACCAAACCAAACCAAAAAAAACAAACAAACAAAAAAAACCCAGAAAAACAGAAAAGAAAACATAACTCTGTAGTGTGTGTTTGGTTTTGGTTTAAAAGATATTTTAAACTATGTAAGAAATCAAGCCATTACCCAAGCAGAAGTCTGGAAACAGCAGAAGAATTTTCACCAGAGTCATTCCTTTTTATGCTCCCATGGTTTCCAATTATGCTCTGAAGTCCAGACTCTTGTGCATTTGATACTGTAGGTAAAATAGTTAGAATTATTCAGATAATACTGCCGAGTATTTGTTTTGAAAGAAAATAATGTTCATAAGTGAAATTTAAAAATACATTTCATGTAACCTAGCAAAGACATCACTATTTTCTACTGATTTGCAACCAGATGGAGCTTTCCAGGATAAGCACAAAATGGCCTGTAACAATTATTAAATACATTATTAGCTACTTGCTTGGGTTGGGTTTGTTTTAGGTGTATGGGGGTTTTTTGTTTGCTTTGGTTTGTTGTTTGTTTTTTTCCCCCTCACACAGCTACAGTTGTAAACTATGTTTAAACACATAAAAGGGAGACTGAAGATGTCAAAAGTCTATAAACCACTGGTTTATCTAGTATATTGGGGAGCGAGGAAGAAACTCAGACCAAGATGATTTTCTGAATCTATTATCCAAGAATAAACCTCCCCTCCCAACCAGCATCATTTGAAAGATGCTTTGGAGGTTGTCCCACAAGGGCTACTGAGGATATTTAAAACTGCTTACATTTGGATTCTTTCATTGTTCACTCCAATTATTTATTGGCACACATGATGAGGATACTCACACCTAAATAACCATAATAAATCCTAAATTAAGCATCAAAGTCCAGCTTGCTTCAGAGGTAATATCTCGAAGGTACAACTGCCTAGACAACCCTTACAAACTGCAGAGTCCCAAGATACTGACAATATCTGACCTGTCCTATTCTCCTCACGAACACTTGCTTTTGTGCTCTCATTTGATTTATGTGGCATTTAATTTTGATACAACTTTTTTTTGTGCTACCTGTTGTTTCTGTAGATCCATCTGGATTTAAAGCATTTAACAGGTGCCTGCAGTTGCAAAAGCATGCAGTCTCTTCAGTTCTAGTGAAAATTATAAAAATGTAGCAACCACAACATAAATAGGTCAATCTTTCACAGGCACTTTAAAGGTCCCTTCCAACTCAAAACATTCTATGATTCTATGAAATACAATTTTGGTCAGTAAAACCTTAAGAAGCTTCCCAATTTCAGTTACGGAACATGGTTTTCATACTGACTATGCTGAAAGTCACATCCAGACCTCCTGACAGAGGTAGGCTACAAGCATGTTCTCTCCTGGAGCCACCTCTAATAACCAGTTTAAGATTTTACTAGCTCATTGACTTGCCAAAGACCTTTTGCTGGTCTCTCCATCTCACTGACCTGTCAAAAGAGCACTTACAAGAGTAATCCCTAATTCTTGTCATCTGAATTCAACTGGATTAGTCTAAACTGTTCATCTTGGGTTAAATTAAACCAGTTGATTTTACTGATAGCAAATTTGAGAGTGTTCTTATAAGCTGTGCTCTTATGAGCTGTGAAGCCAAAAATAAAGTTTATTAAAAAAATTAACACGAAACTGAATATTATTGCAGGTGTTGCCAAAAGTTTGATTCCCCCCCACACACAAATAGTGTTTCACACAAGAGTTGATTCAACAAGAACCAGCCAAATCTTGAACCACATTCCTGAAGATATATCCCTAAAGAACTGAAATCAGACCTATTCTGCACTAATTCTGTCCTTATACAAAGGAAAAATATGGAAGTGTTAAGCACCACTCCTGGAAAAATTACATACACTACAATATTTAAGCTGAACTACATTTTTTTTTTAATTCCACTCCAAACAAATTTATCTCTTGAAAACTTCATGAGGTAACTGTTTCCTTATTGAAATTATATAGCCAGCAATTACTATTATGTTTTATGATATAGTCAAGCACTTTAATTTTATAGTAACACATGGGTTTTGTCCATTTGTAAAATAAAATTGAAACAGATTATTTTTCCTAGATTTGACTTTACTGAAATGATTGCCAGAACTTCACCAGCCTGTCACAAGACACACCTCAAAGTAAGCTGTATGTATTCTTCCGCCTGTTTGTTCTACTTCTTCCCTATCTCCAGTAGGATTTATTTCACACTGTGAATTCCAAGTCTCTATTGAAAAGTACAAATACGTAATGACAGCCAAAGGAACACCCTTAGCAGAATTAGGGAATCTACCATCCTAAGGCTCCTTCAAACTACAGTCACTGCATTGAGGACAGAACGACGTATTGAAGGAAAAAGACTGATATTACAGATAAATATGACTGATTTAGACAATAGCAGATTATGAGTTCCTATCTAGAAGGGACAAACATGAGATATATAAATTTTTTTCAATCTAGAGTCACAATATACATAAATTCAACGAGCTTTTAAAAAAGTTGCAGCTACCTGCTAAATTCTCCTTCTCCTCATCCGAAAGCAACTGCTTTTTTTGCAAATGAAAGTTTTGTAGAGCAGTTTCCAACATTTCTGATGGAACAGCAGAGCACTCCACAGCTTTCTGAAGGAGCTGCTTACACTTCTTCACATTTCCTAAGTTAGAAATCAAAGAAATAAAAATATTACACTGGGGCAATGTGCTCTTCTGAGAGACGTGATTACATTCATGGTGTCTTATATTCACTTTGCCTAATAATAAAAAGACTTCAGAGGATGATGCACTTCCCCCTTTAGTTATCCACTTTAAGGATACTGCCTGGAACTAGCTATAAGTGAATTACCCAAGTCAATTGTTCACATGAAGTTGAACACTAAGTAACAAAATATGCCTTATGAACTCACAAAAATGCATTCCCAATATTTGTTTAATGTTATAGGAACTGTAAGGAAATACAGTACAAACTCTAAGGTCCTTTTTTTTTCCCTGTAGAATCAGCAAGAAAAGACAACCTTTATAGACACTCATTTAGATCTGACCAGATACAAACTTCATTACATATGCATTATAAAACATCCTTAATGCACTCAATAGAAATCAAAGTTAAAAGCAACTGTTAAACATCACTACTCCAGACAGCACTACAGTTAAGAAAAAAGTAATAATATTGTTTACACTTTACACATTAGTAAATACCACAAACAGAACTAGGAGAGAAATGAAGGAGGAAAAGGAGGTGTTTTAACAAAACCTATTGAAAGCAATCAGTTTATATATACATATAAGCATGTACACCTACAGCTATTAAAACAAAAAAAACCATAATAGTCAAATAAGGAAAGAAGTGTACTGCAACCAAAAATATTTTCCTTGGTTTAGATAGCATCAGGGCAAAGTAATGCTGTTTTGTTAGAGCTGATATTGCCCTTGAAGTCCCAAATGCCTTCAGTTCCAAAGCAGCAAAAATGTAACGCACTTTGCTCTTACAAGTGCCACATAACATATATAATTATTTCTTATATTATATAATAACGTATTTCAGAGCTCCATGATGTCTCTAGCACTCAAAACACCACTTATAAATGAAGTTAGATCTCAGTGTTGTCTCCAGACTGATGCAGGGGGTCTATATATTAGGAATTTATGCTTTGGTAACCTATTTTAAGAATATTAAATGGGTGATGTTTCCTCACTTTAGTGTCCAACACCAAAGTGAGGTTGGCTATTCTTTAAATCTAGTTTGTGCATATTTGTTATGATTCCGTTTTTTAGGCATCTAATCAGCTACTATTTTTCTCCGAAATCCTTAGGAAGTAGACAGGCTTACTATTTTTTTTTCTAAGAATCCTTAACCAGCATTCTACCTTTGGCTACATTTAATAACCACATATTGCTTCAACAAGACCTGCTACTCAAAATGAAATCAAGTTCTCATAATATTATATGTCTCACTGAATAAAAAAATAACATGACACCAAAACACCCATATGAAAAATAAATGGCTCCGTTCCCCTTAACACATGAGGACCCAAGGCACAAAAGAAAAGCCAAAACTATCTGCAAGTTTCAATCAGTGCGCTTCATCACACAGAAGAAGCCTGAATGATCCACCTAGGCATCGCATTTTATATAGCCAAAAGTAGACTTTTATTAATGGTCATGAGTTCCCAGCAATTTGTACCAAATCTTGCTTCAAGTGCACTACTCAAGGCACACCAAAAGTAAGGAAGACAGAGCTCCTCATCTGACCTGTTTTAAGTTGTATTCAGCATTTAAATAAAACCAAAACAGAATGGCACCTGTATTGTCTCACTCCATTTTCAGGTGATGAATATTCAGTTTATAAAGAAAATCAATATCAATTTGCCAACCATAATTTCAGTATTTTTACTGATGCTTTAGCTCACAATTTTGCTCAAGATCAAGAAGTGTGTAATTTTTTCTTCTTAAGGCAAAGGGAAACACAGATGAATCCAGAAGCAACTGGCAGGTGTGCCAAAGCACTACTGAAATCACCAGTATGAGGTGGTAACAAAGCACAACCCTCCTCCTTCCCCTCCAGCCTAAGGTGGACGGTCAGTGAAAAAGCAACAGCACTCTTAGAGTAACTATATACAACTCACTGGGTATATTAATCCTCTAAAGCACCCAGCAGGGACACTATAGCTCCATACCACATTACCAAATGCCAAACAGACCAGCTCGAGGATAACAGATACAAATCAAAGAGCACACCACAGATAAAACAAAGATAATCATAAATGGCTTATCCCTTTGGGATTAGGACTTAATTTTAGGTTGACTATTTGCTGTCAATAAGGGAAACTATTGCATAAACAAATCCCATAGCTATGAGTTAATTAAATTCACAAGCAACTGTGATAGAATGATGAATCTAGTAATTGGTAACCAGTAGTAACATTTCTACACTTTATTTACACAATAGGTTTTATTACACATACTTGAAAAATATCTTTATTGTTGCATCATTACCGGTTTACTATCTTTAACAAGCATACAATGCTCACTAAACAAATTTTTACCTACTTTTTTACTACTGTATATAAGTCCAATGCCATGAGAATATCTTACAACCAGACCAGTCAGATTCATATGAAACAAAAATCTGTGTAATTAAGTCACAAATGCACAGATTTTTGTCTTCTCCTTCCCATCCTGTGGAAGAGACATATTCAGTATCCTTCCATTTATTTAACATGGCATGTATTTCTGAGGGGGATTACCACAGTCTTTGCTGCTCCTTTACAAGCAA
>JAAGNO010009320.1:0-13773 GCA_033439905.1 Ceryle rudis | reverse complement strand
CCCAGGGATCAGTACTGGGCCCAGTCCTGTTCAACATCTTTATTGATGACCTGGATGAGGGGATTGAGTCTACCCTTTGTAAATTCGCAGATGACACCAAGTTGGGTGGAAGTAGCGATTTGCCAGAGGGTAGGAAGACACTGCGGAGGGACCTGGACAGGCTGGGCCGAGGCCAACGGTATGAAGTTCAACAAGACCAAGTGTAGGGTCCTACACTTTGGCCACAATAACCCCATGCAGCACTACAGACTGGGGGAAGAGGGGCTGGAGTGTGTCTTGGCAGAGAGGGACCTGGGAGTACTGCTTGATTACCGGCTGAACATGAGTCAGCAATGTGCCCAGGTGGCACGGAAGGCCAATAGCCTCTTGGCTTGTATCAGGAATAGTGTGTCTAGAAGAAGCAGGGATGTAATTCTTCCCCTGTACTCAGCACTGGTGAGGCCTCATCTCGAGTACTGTGAGCAGGCCTGAGCCACTCACTTCAAGAAGGATACTGAGGTGCTGGAGCAGGTCCAGAGGAGAGCAATGAGGATGCTGCAGGGACTGGAGGGAAAGTCTTATGAGGAGAGGCTGAGGGAGCTGGGGTTGTTTAGCCTGGAAGAGACTCAGGGGGGACCTCATCACTCCCTACAACTACCTAAAGGGAAGCTATAGTCAGGTGGGGGTCAGGCTCTTCTCCCCAGGCAAATAGTTACAGGAGGAGAGAGCATGGCCTGAAGCTGCACCAGGGAGGTTTAGGTTGGCTGTCAGGAAGCATTTCCTTGTGGAGAGGGTGATCAGGCATTGGAATGGACTTCCCAGGAAGGCAGTGGAGTCACTGTCCCTGGAGGTGTTTAAGGAAAGGTTGCATGTGGCACTTAGTGCCATGGTCTAGCCGATGAAGTGGTGTTGGGACATAGGCTGGACTTGATGATCTCTCAGGTCTTTTCCAGCCTCACTAATTCTGTGATTCTGTATTTTAGTATAGCTACAGAGAGTGCATTTTAATAGTGAAACAAGACAGACTACTCTCTTACTAAGGTTCCTAAGAGCTGTGGCAATGAACCAACTGAAGACATTCCAGTGGTACACTGCAACAAACTGTTAATAATGTTCATGCATCCCAGCATTAATAGACTACTGACACTGCCTTCAATTTTGCTTTCTGCAATACAACACAGAACACTTAACATAGTTGTAGCATCCATTTAAAAAATATCCACCTTCAAAAAACACATTTTAAAGATCAAGGGGAAAAAACAGGTCCAAGAATTTTCAATTAGGGAGGTAGGAAATAATCTTTCTGAACTTAAACTACTGTATGTCATGTGATAACAGATGTGACTTCTTACTAGCTTCCAATCACCATTCTGGAAAAGAAATCACAGAAAGTATGAACTAGAAGCCTATGTTACACAGTTTGCCTTGAGAAAAAGCAATTAATCTTTGAACATCTGGCCACCTCTCAGTATCTCTAAAGACATCGGGTCTTTCTGGAAGATACGCTTTACTCCACTTACAGAAGAACATCTTGCGTCTTCAAAATACTAAGGATTTGCAACAGGTCATTATTCACTCCTGCTTGTTTCTCAACAGTAGATTCAGATTACTTTCATTCTGTACTTTCAGTAAAACACTGATGCAGCAAGATCCATGCAAATGACAGTACAAAGAAGCAGATGTTATCATACTGCAAGATCAAGCCACTTGCCAGAAAGCCAAATAGGAGCACATACACAACACAGAAAAAGACTAGCTATATTCACTGAAAGATCACCTGCTCAACTCTAATTTTTAAGGATTGCTGCAATTTACAACACAGCTCTTCAAAGTATTCCCTGTAATGATATTTCAGGTTACTAAAAAACTCCTTGCAAAAAAAAAAATTCATAACCCTGCCCCAAATTCTGTCTGAAGACATCTGAACAATCACACCACTCAAATTTGGACTGAATAAATGACCACAATCCAAACTAATTTTTTAAGTATGGAAGTACAGAACGATATTCTGAGTCATTCCTCCTATCCCGAGGCAGCTAATTTAATGTATCTTGGGTGGGTCTTTTCTAGTAAGGAAGAAAGCAAACTAGACAAGGATAGACCACTAAGGTTTGACCAGATGCATTAGGTAATAGTAAATTTTCTACCTCACAGCCAAATCACTTAGAGGTCCACATGAAAGTTAATCCTAACTTACCATATACACAGTTCAATGCACAGATTATAGTTAGGAGGTAATATCAGCTTTCACCTGTGCAGCTTCCCTAGAGCCGAAGTATAAAGCTAAAAAAAAGGGTCTCATGGTATTTCCCCATGTTAACACTTTCTGGATTCTATGTGTAAGGTACATCTCTAAATCAAATAGCTATGAACAATCACATTTAGTAGTACCAAAAAATGCATGTACTGCAAAGACAATAGATATAAGCTGACTAGACAAAGCCGCTGAGTTTCAAGGAGCTGATATGAAAGTGTCCACACTCAAAAATGATAATTTGTTGCAGAAAACACTAACAAAACCAAGCTATTTTTATCATTCAAATGCAGAATTCTTTGTGATTATTTCTTAAGTTGAAAATTTATACTTACGCTTTCAACTCAGCAAATCTCACAAGGATGCGAGCATAGTTCTCATCTTGACTATGCTTTTCTGCAGGTAATGCCATCACCGCTTGACTGTAACGACCAATGAGTCTATTCAGTAGGCTAACATCCATCTGAGGAATACCCTTTTTCTCTAGCCTAAGCAAAAAACACAGCCAATCTTCTGGATTATTTGCTGTCATCATTATTTGATTAACAGTTCCAGAGTTATCTGACAGAAAAATAACAATAGAGAATGATTAAAACTTCAGCAGACATGAACAGAACAAAACACTTACTGAGCTTTCATGTAAGACAACTAGTGATTTAGCTTGGTTTTTTTCTAATCTTATTTAAAAAATTGTCCTGGTTTGGGTGAGAACAGAGCTGGTTCTGTTCAGTGATTTTACTTCTCAGTTCAGTACATCTAACTAACTGCACTGTCTGAAGTTAGCAGGCTGTTTTCACAGACAGTGTCTGCTCCCAGCAGTGATAAAAGCCCATGTTTAGAGTTACTACCAAGGGTTGGTGTGCAGACCAAGGCCACTGCTGGATCTTGTGTCCCACACAGGGGGGTGCAGAAAGTGAAAGACCGCACCTAGGGAGGAGCAGACAGGGCAGGTGACCCCAAACTGACCAGCGAGGTATTCCAGCCCAGATATGTCATATTGGGTATAAAGCAGAGGGATCTGAAGGGTCTTTTTGTTTTTTTTCCAGGGGCTCTTCTCTCCTCTTGGACTGCTTCCCTGGAGCATCCAAGGAGGACTCTGTCCATTCTGCCTTTGATCCCGTGTTCCTGAATCTGGTAGCAGAATCCAGCTCCTGAACACAGCTCCCGTTTGCTGTGGGGCCTGGTCTGGGACCCCCTGGTGCCTGCTCTACAGCATCAGTGGTGACGGTGATGTAAATACCATCAGGGAGGTTGGGTTCAATACTGGTTTTGTATATATTTGTACATATTCTATTTTTTTATTATTATTATCATTAAAACTGTTCTAGTTTCCTTTTCTAATCACTAAGTCTCCTCTCTCCCTTATTCCTTTTCTCTTCCGCTTTGGGGAGGGAGGGGGATTAACAGAGAGCATCTGTTAGGTCTAAGGGGCTGCCCTGACCCTAAACCGTGGCAAAAACAAACAACACCGTTAACTAAAGAAATGAGGAGAGATTAAAGTATTTTATGCTAATTAATACTGAAGAAATGCTAGACCTTAAATTTTTTCAGTTATGGTTCTTTCACTCAGTTGAGGTTAAGATCTGTTGTTCTAAGTATCAGAGTAACAAAACCACATACCTGTTGTATCAGCTGAGATTTTCGTACAGTTAAGCTCATCTGTGATATTGTCTTCATTTCTGTATTTGTTTTTCAAGTCTCTAACTCTATTCATGATTGAAGCAATTTGTGGCAATCTTCTTTCACTTAGGTCGTCCTCCTCCATCTGCAGACACAAGGTTAAAAACCAGTGAAGTTACTGAAGAACCCTGTCGTAGCTCAGCTTAATTGGAATTACCATGGGAAAGCCTCTCATGTATTCTGCAGCTTGAGACTCAACCACATTATATAACATTCTATTAACAAGTGAACTTCTTTGCAGAAACCAAGTCGGGTGAGCAAAAGGAATCAATACTTGACTAGTCCATGCTTCACAGTAGCCCTTTCCAATAAAGTATATCCAGTGTTTGATTAAAATGAATAGTGGGATATGTTTTACCTTTTTTTTCCATCACAGTAGAAATAATAAGTTTCAAGACATAAAAGATATTTGCAACCCATCTTTTAGCATTACTTCCTCTAACTGGTACAATATTTTATTTAACACAATACCTGTACAGTTGGACAGTGAGATGTGCTCTGAAAAAAATATCCATTTATTCTTGTTATGCCTCACTTTTAACATCCTTCTCTAAAGCAGCACTTAATTGAAATGTTGTGCACCTGTTTATACCACTGAGGTTCTAAATCAAACATTTTGAAATAGTTCCTTGTCCTAGTTCTCATTAACTTTTGCTGTTGCAAAATTTTACCACCTACATGTCTATCCAAAAGGATTAATTCCAAGAGATTACACAAATAAAGACAAAACACTGAATACAGGTAAACCAGTAAGGGGTATGTAACAAATTGCTTGTAATAAATAATATTCAACTTTTGTATTAATTACTGGCTAGGATGTCTGCTTTAAGGAATAAAATCCAACACTGAAACTAAAAACTCTTGGTGGAGGGGAGGGCTAGCCAAGAGACACTAATCAGAGGATGAGGGAAGTTCACACATGAAACACCGAAGACATATCCATACAGAGTTTCACGGCCTGTGTGCAGGCTGGGAGAAACCTAGTGCAAATACATGCTTTGTCAGCTACTAAGAATTACTTCCACATAACTGAAGTAATTTGAGGCTCGCTAAATTAAATATAAGGAACATTTTTAAGACAAAACAATGTATGTTTAGTCTTTCTGTAGTGTCTCTGTTCAGAAAGGGCAAACTCTTGCACCTATTTCCAAAGAACAAGTCACATTACTTTCTCAAAAGATGTGGTAGCATTACTGATGTGGGGGGCAGCCCACTAACAAGATAGATACACCATTTTCTTTACTTAGAGGTATGCTATACAAGCTTCTCTTTGTACACCTACATTTGAATCTAACACACTGAATTATAGTGAATAAAATTGCAATCTGAAAACTAAATTACAAAGCCTCATTGCAACTAACACTGTGCTGGAGATGTATGAACAAAATTTGCTGGGAGCGGACAAAGACATAGATAAATGTCCAAGTCCAAACCTCTGCTTTCGTGGTTAGCAGTGAAGACAAGGAACTATTTGAGAAGTACCACTGCTTTTACACAAACTAAAGCAAAGAATGAATGATTCTGGGTAAGCCTTAGCAGAACCAAAGTTGTGATGAGGCAGATGAACTGTGCATCTCTGCCTGAAGAGAGATCAGAAGAAATAAATAACATCTCTTAAGGTATTTTTTTACTGATACACTATGCATCTACAGCATTATTTTGCACAGTTGGTGACAGTAAGAGGACCCAGGGATCTTTACACCACAAGGAAAAATAGTAATGATCCTGCAAGTTTAATACAGAAATGTGAAAAATATACTATGGGTGAAAAGAGAAGTCCAGCAGAGAGAGGATTCTTTCTAAAGAACAGGTTTAACTAGGCATGGGCTTACAAGTTCATACCCAAGTACAAATCAGTGCAGAGCGCACACAAATTTGTTAAGAGTGCATTGAAAAAGAAGAAATAGAATGTAGGGGAAAAAAGTTAAAACAAAGTTAAGCTAAAAGTGACTATCACTGAACTTTGTATTTTCAAAAAGTTACGGTTTTGTTGGTTTGTGTTTTTCTTAAGTCTTCTGTAACAGTAGCTTAGCTATTAAATGTTATATGTGTTTGCAATCACATAAGCTAGTAACCTAAATCTAGGTTTGCAGTTGATAACATATCTAAGTAAATGTAAGAAGATATATATAGAAGATATAATGCCCCTCACACTTAATATATATTAAGAAACTATAGCACAATGGTACTCAAGACTGATCTATTAACTATAAGGGTCTAAATTTTAGATGAACACAGACTAGTAAAGAC
Organism: Ceryle rudis; assembly: GCA_033439905.1. Classification (NCBI taxonomy): domain Eukaryota; kingdom Metazoa; phylum Chordata; class Aves; order Coraciiformes; family Cerylidae; genus Ceryle; species Ceryle rudis. Next base: position 7,610 of record JAAGNO010009320.1, on the reverse strand, counting down.
ACAGAAAATTAAATTACACTGAAATGATAATTGTCCAAAACTTTGTCAGAAGATTTAAGAGCTCCAGCAATCAAATGCTGAAAACCACTGATGCGGTAAGATGTCTGTTGAGGATGCGCAAAAAGCTTTAAGATCTTTTCCAGCAAAGCTAGTGAAAGAACACACACTCAATTTCAACATCTGTTGAATTGCACCACAGACAAGCACTTGTGAAGAAAACAGCATTTGCTCTTATTTGATACTTTCACATTTCAGCCACCTTCACATCTCACATCCTCTTTGCATCAGAATAATCTGTTTATATTCTAAAAACTGTTAACACAAGTTTCCACATTCCTTACTGTATATGCAGATCTGCCAATCTATTACAGAGATGTAGTTACCTCCTACATTATGTAGCCAAAACTATACGCCAAAAGCAAGCAAACTTTTATACTCTCTCCATCTAGCGCAAGCTTATCCCATCCTGATCATCCAAGTGGTACACGTCCAAAATACAGCAAGTAGCCAAAGTTCAGACTACAACAAAAGTCCACACTTCAAATTCTAACAGCTCCAGGACAAAAAGCCTCACAGAGCAGCCCTCACAGGCTTCATCTCCCACAAATCCATCTTCTCTTCCTCTTCACAGCCCCTGTTCCTACACAGGAGTTGCTATAGGAAATTAACAAAAAGGGGAAAGACCTAAGACCAGAAGCATTCTGCACATACATATCCATAAAGCCAACACAAACTGTGGTCTCATTACCACTCTTATTCTGTTTAAAACGTTTAGCACACAGTGTTAATCTGAGCTTCTTGCCACAGATTACAGCAATTAGTTTTCAGTGGGTAGGCAGAACTCACATGCTCCTTTGTTGAAAGGGGTATTGCCAAAGACAAGTGACACCTATTTTTAAGCTCCTAAAAAGACATGTGTATGGATTTGGAGGTATAAAGACAAAAGATTTTTCAATGTTCCATGAATCTAATGAACAGGACAATTTTAATATTAAAAACTGTGGTGAATTAAGTGCATACCAAAGGGATTTGACTTACCGATTACTGTGAAGTGGGACCCAGCAACAGCATAGGTAACAAAAAACAGACTCTGGATAGATTAAATAGGTTCAAAGAAAGGCTGAGTTTATTTTTATGGTGAATTTTTGGTCTTTGTTCCTTTTACACGCAAGTATAACAAGTCAATGAAAAGTTACCGGAAGGCCCAGAGAGATTAGATCTATTTTAGATGAATTATTGATAGAGATGTAATTGAATGGGATAAAGTAAGTTCATCCACCTCTAATTATACTATTTAGAAAATAAACCTGACATCACTTTTAGGAAGTCTCACAATTAATTTAAAGCATTAGCAATCACAAGTTTGCAATTATTTAAAAGCAGCAGACGCTCAGCTTTCTCGAAGCAGAGACCATAAACTGGAAAGATTGTCATGTTTACAGAGCTTGCTTATAAACCAAAAGAAGCATATTTCATGTTCTTCCTGTACTAAAAATGACCCACCAAGAATATTAAGTCTGGTCTTGTCTATATAAAGTGTTGTTTTAGTAGGTTCAAAACACAGAGCTTTTGTGTAAAATCCAAGATTTAGTCTGGCAAAAGCATGATCTACATTACCACTGTCAAAAGGTTTTAGCATACCTTTAACATCTCACTGAACTTCAGGAGTTGTTAAAGACATGACTTTATAATATCTTTGCAGAAGAGCAAAAAAAAAAAAAAAGGACTAAGTTCTTCCTTCACAAAATTAAATATTTTCAGTGGTCTAAGAAAAGTAGAAGCAAGCATTCCCCAAACAGAGCTCTAAGCAAGATCTATACAGAAAAAAAATATGAAAGCTAGAAGCAGCATGCTACATCAGTGCTATCTGAAATACAGCTTTAGTTTCACTGAGCTGAGACTCACTTTTCTTCAAAAAAAGTACACTGAATAAATACTAATTTCAATGCATGTTTGGAACATTCGTTAATATCTGTTTCCCCTTGAAGAGCACAGAGAAAAGTCAACTTTGGCTGTTCTGACACTGGCTCTGTAAACTGTCCCATCTTTAAGATTGTGTTGCTAAAAATTACATAGGTGATTACTGTAGCAAAGACATTCACATGCCATTCTAAAAATGATACTTATTTACTTCATAGGGAAAACAACATTCATCTCAATAGAGAAGATTTTGGTATATATTGCAGTTTTGCCTGAATAGAAAGGGCTACAAGAATCCATATACTCCAAATCTTCTCTTTATGGGTGAGAATACCCTTAAAAGATTTGTCCTTGAACTGTACCCATTCCCTCAAAGTAGGAGGTCAAGAAGACAAAGTATGGATGAAGCAACAAAAGAAATTTACCTCATGTTCAGTAACACCATGATCTTGCATTACAACTGTAATTGCTAAAAATTCTCAGATTTTTTTTAATATACATTTCCTCACCACTGTCAAAGGTTCATTATTCTTTTTACAGTGATAGCTTGACAAATGCAGTAGATAAAAAAAATCATTTTCTGCATAAATTTGATCTTAACTTTCTTCAATATGCAAACTTACATTTCTGGTGTGCTGCTTAAATGTTCAAACTTCAATGTGTAGTATATGGGGAAAAACTCTCCTGAAGAATGGATATGCTTTGTGAAAAAGAGAACATGGATGTGGGTCAGACTATCTCAGATGATCCCAAGAATTCAGCGAAGGCAAAAAACAAAGCTCTCCATCCTGAAAAAGTTCCTGTGTATCAAATATACAATGGTTAGACACTGAAAAGTAAATGAATATCAGTATACTTTGTAAAGCTGACATCCTAGAAATATCATTTCAATTAAACCAATAAAACTCTTCATAGTTAGTAATAAAAACAAAACAAAATCGCAAAGATTACTTTTGGACTGAGAGCAAGCACTTCCACATGTCTCAGCTTGTTATCACATTTACAAATAAAAAAACTACACTAAGGACACATTGTCAGGTGTGTATTGTTGTGTGCATTGTCACAATTTGCAACTAATCATTCTATTCATGCCAAAATTCAATCATAAGCAAGTATTCAGAGTCTCATTTTGTCTTAATCTGCTGCATGATTTCTTTTAAAGAAAGTTTCACTGCATGAAGCACATTCAAATTCTGGCAAGACAACAAAGACCTAAAATAGAAACATGCCTTTATATAGGCACTCAATGGGAACTGAGCTTCTAACTGCAATGGCTACATAGCAGCTCATCTGAGATGTAGAAATGTATAGGAAAGGAGGATAGGGACAGGGAATCAAGGAACAGGAAGATGTATGCAGAGGTCAGGAAGGTATAGAGATACATCTGTAAAAAGCACAGACAAGTAACTTCAACCTGTCATACAGACCCATGGGACAGAGACAGAAGAGCAGTATATGATGTAAATGGATGAAACAGCAGCACAGGTTACCCGTAGGATTTCATATGTAACACACCCAAAAATATTCACTAAGAATGAAGAGAAATTATAGTATCCAGTCATGAAATGCTGTGCTACACTATTTGTTCAGTTTCTGAATGGAGCCAGATGCATTTTTCTTCAAATGCAAAAACTTCAAGAAAGTATGAAAATACTTTAATTATTGAACAAAAAAATACACTCTTCCTACCCCTGGAAGCTACTGATATTTTGCATCTGTCTGTCAAAGGAGTTGTAGAGGCCATCAAGTATTTCAAGCGAGTGCCCAAGAGCTTGCCTGGCTTTTTTCCTCCAAGGGAACTGATCAGCCTAATAAAATGTATCTAATTACCTGTATTTTCCTTATACTCCTAATACTCCTACACCATTGTGGCTTCATTGTTATCTTAATTATTTATTCAGCGCTGTTCCTATGACCTGATTAAAGCATCTACTAACCTCAAAAGACTCTTATGTCGAAGAAATTTGAGTTAAGTCCTGATTCAGCGGCATTTTACTTCTACATGCAGTAGAGAAGCTTCACCTGTGCATACATATTCTGACACTTTCCTCCCCTTTCCCCAATATTTAAGCTATCCTTCCCTTCCTACACAGAAAGGTCACACACAAACAAGAGAGGAAAACTAACCAAAGCTCCCACCTTCTACAGTATTTGCATTATTCCATTCGTATATTCAGTTCGTTATTTAACAGTGCTCACCATTTAAACAAAGATGCACACGGCTGGCATGTCGTACAGAAAATGCTGTTAGTTACAGAAGCAGAACCATCTCCAAGTGCAGTTATAGCAACTTTACTTAGACACAATACAGTTCAACAAAAGACCCTTCCCAAACATTAGAATCTCTCACATGAACACAGAAGTGTTTAAAAGTTCCGGCACTTGAGATCTTGCTGCTTTGGTTTAAGGCAAGAATGGAAGCTTGAGATAACACACAACCACCTTCAGAAACGCATGGCATTTAGCTGTCATTTGTCCAGTCATCAGTTAGCATTCTGTAGATGTTACAGCAGAAGCCAGCTTTTTAATACTGCTTTGAAGGAACAGATGCTGGTTTTCACACTGCTGAGTTTCTTTTAAGCCCATGGGAAGTCATGAAAGCAGAAGATCTTGTTAAAAGAAGTCTTGAAGAAGGTTGAAGTCTGAAGAGCAAATTGCAATGGCAGAAATATGAAAGAAATCCTGCAGCTTCTGCTTACTCCACACAGATGTTAAAAAATGGCTACTGTAAACAGTGCAGCTAAATTTCTCCGTAAGCAGTCACCAAAATCTGACTTGAGTGGCAAAGCCCTCCAAATCCTTTCCAACTTCAGCTCCCTTCATACACCACCTATGATTACAAGACTGGGTTACAAGATTATGAGCCTTCTAACCAGAGTGACTACTACTACATAACTCACCTTCTAACCTGTTCCCTACTGCAGCCACTAGCAAAAGTCTCTCCTTTTTCCAGCCACTATTTCCCAAAACACATAGAAACATAGTGGCTTTGAAACCTCTACCCAGGCTGTAAAAAAAAAAAAATATACATATATATATGTGCATAATCTTTGCTTGGTTTTGTTTAGAAGTCCTAAAGACTAAGTCAGGATTTTCTTAAAGGGAAACAAAAATGCTCAGCATTAAAAGAATCATTAAAAAAATTAGCGACATAAGCTGTGAAAAGAAATAGTAAAAAATTAAAACCTAGAGCTAGCTATAAAGAAGACACAAAGATACTAAATAGGGCTAATCCAAAAGAGGCTCAACAGCAGAAAAGATGGTGAGCTCCTGTAGCATAAACAAACCGGCGGCTGTACGGCAGGGAGGAGCTGCCAAAAGGAAGCAGAGCACTGAACGGCACAGGAACCAACTGAGATAAATTTTAGGCTCTGAAAACTTAAGGATCTATCCAAGAAGTATCAAGGGACATAAGCGAGAAGAGTTTAATAAAGGGTATCATTTAAGGAATAGCTATTGCTTTATCAACTGCACTAGCTAGAACTGAATTTTTCTCTCATTTTCCCTCTCCTTGCCTACATGGACCAAACAACTGTTTCCAAAACAATTTGCGTAAATTAGTACAAACACAGTTCTACTTTATGTCTATTTCTAGAAAGCGCTGCACCTCAGCCTCATAGGGAGTAACTTGCACAATGGGTTGATGTCCTCAGCCAGTTATGTCTTTTCATATGTTGCCACGTCTGCCACCAGCTGTATTATCCAGAACTTTTAAGTTTTATAACACACCAATTTATAAAAGTAAATGAATAAATAAATACAACACCACCGCTGTCGAATGTTCTCATACAGTTCGAATAAAAAAAAAAAAAAAAAAATCCCGAGAAGAGGAAGTCTGGGAGAAAAGGTGGCGAGGAAGATGAGGAAAGATAGCAGGTTTTCCCCACCCGCAGGGGCGGCAGCCCAACGCATCCGCAGGCCCCGTTCTCCGCCGATCGCCCCGCAGGCCCAGGGGGACCGGAGCCCGCCCCGCGCACTGCCGTTTCCCGCAGCCATGCTCCGGGCCGCGGCAGGGAGCGGAGGGCGGGGCCACCAGGAGGCGAGCCCCGCGGGCAGCGCTACCAGAGCTCTCGGCAGCTTCAGCCCTAGACGCGCACCTCCGCTGACCGCCCCCCCCCCCCCACCCCGCCCCGGGCCCGGTCCCGCCGCCCTCACCCTCCCCGCCGCCTGCAGCTGCCTCAGAGCCGGGACAAGGCTCTAGCCAAGCAAGCGCGCGCGCGCCGCTCTCGGTTTGAATATCGCCGACACCCAAAATGCTCACTTTCTATTGGTCAAATGGCTTACAGACGGGGGAAGAGGCGAATGCTGATTGGCCAGAGGAGGATAATACAGCAGAGCCCGCCTGCCTATTGGTGGGGAATTATGGAAGTAGCATCGTCCAAAACACGACGCCTTTCCGCCCGCCCCTTCCAGCGCCTCGGGGGAAGACCTGTGCTTGCGCCGCGCCTGGATACAGGAGGTTGTGCGCAGGCGCTCTGCGGAGGGCGGGCGGCGATGCCGTTTGTAGTCCCCACAGCCGAGTGGGCGCTGGGTGCTTCCGTTTGTTGACCTCCTGGCCGGTCAGGTGGCTGACAACAGGAGGGAGAAGGCAGCTGCGCCGCTCTGCAGGGCGAAGGCAGTGCCGGGCTGTCCGGCTGGAGTGGCAGAGCGTGGGAAGGGCTGCCCGCGGCGGCGGGTTTTCCCCGGCGGGACTGGCTTGCCTCAGGCCTCTCTTCCCTGGCGGCCTCTGTGGAGCGGGGAGGGGAAGCTCCCGACAGAGCTGGCCACGGGCGGGCGGAGCCGCGTGTGGTTCCCCGTCGCCCGAGGCGCTGGTGGAGCTCCCGGCTGTATCACTGATCCCCACAGGAAGGGAGAGGGAAGTGTGAGCTGCCCGCGTTCAGGTCTTGATTATAAAAGGCGAGAGCAGCGAAACAAAATAACGTGAACTTACTTAAAATATATCTGAAAATATATTCGTCTTTAGCCGATAGCTGGTTATCTTTTGGAGCTTCATTTAGCTGTAACAGGATAGCGGCACTGGGTGTCCTGACCAGCTCTGTAAGATTACATCTGCCTTTTTCTCAGATGGGATTCTCTATAAGCTGATCCAGTATCTGCAGTATGCCTAAGGCTGCTAAAAGCAGCTCTTTCTCTGACCTGTCCCTTTCTTCTTGGATTATAGTAATGCAAATGCACTAAGAACAGTTCATCCTCTCAGTTTACATTCTGGCTGTACATATGAATTACTGTGTTCTTTATAGTGGTATGGTTCTGATGCTTGGAATATTTTCAAGACTTAACACTACAAAAAACAGTGAGACATCTATATATCTGCATTATTAATTTGGTAAGTTCCTGATCATTAGCTTGCCACACACACCACACATGATGTATTAATATGATACCTACACCGCTCTTTCACTGGAATTTCTCTTACTCATCTTTATCCATCTAGAATTTTAAGTGTCTTGTCTAATCTAGTGATGTAAACTGTCAAGACAAAGAGTGATTTCAAGACAAAGTCACTTCTAACACCCATTTTAGGATGTAATGAATGATTCCATGGAGGTGCCTGTCTTTCTATACTAAGTATAGGCCAATTCTAACTTTCAGCTAAGATGGAAATGTTTTTTTTTTCTACATATACACTTTTTTTTTTTTTTTTTTTTTTTTTTTTTGGTGTTTGGAGCTCTCCTTTTCCACCAGAGTCC
>JAAGNO010009319.1:0-15939 GCA_033439905.1 Ceryle rudis | reverse complement strand
CAGGTCTTAGGCTGGACTTGATGATCTCAAAGGTCTATTCCAGCCTCTATGATAATTCTGTGTAATTCTGTGTAATCTTCAAGGTCCCTTCCTACCCAATCATTCTGTGGATTCTATGAATTTTTTTTTCTGGGTTTTCTTCTCAAAAAGGTGTAATAGTCTTTTGTAATTATACATAATTCAGAAGTACATGTCCTATAATATAGTGATTAGTAGAAGAAATTACACTTGATATGCAGAGAAATGAAGTAGTAATAAAGATTTCTTTACCAGAAGAAGAACCTCATCTTCCAATGAGAACTTTTGCATATCCTTTTTTGAGGTATAGTATTTGATGTAAAACATGTATAAATGATAGTTTCATTTCATTACAGATGGGATCTTTAAGAAGTAGAAATATTTAAGAAATATTATTTTGGATTGAATATAATAATTAACAACTATTACTACCTAGGCAACCCTGGTTATAAATCATCTAGCTTAGTACTAAATGATAAAAATGACATTGATATTTTAAATTTTGATAGTTAGAAAAAATACTAATGTAATTGTGTAAGACATGAAGTAAACAAGGTAAAAAAAAAAAAAAAGAGAGAGTTCTATATAAATTTTGTGGTTTAAAGAAATGTCATGAAACAATCCATTTTGAGGAAAGAAAGAGAAAAAATAGGAAGGGTAATGCAGCATTCCGGGCCATGTTACTAAAATTTAGGAAATCTTTTAATGAAGTGAAGGTACTTGTAAAATGCTAAATTAAGGTGACAAATAGAACACATGAGCTTCAGGAGAGGCTAAATGGGTATAGCCAAAGAGCAGATAAATACATTTAGGAGGGGGACAGGGCCAGGAAAGATAAAGGACACTTGTAAACTGATATTATTTTTTTTACTTGCAGAATTTCTCAGAACTCTCTACTCCTTTTGCACTTCAAAAATATCTGTCACTTGTAAAATATACTGTGGAGGAATATGGACACATTTTTACCCAGTGGTGCTCCGCAGAGTATTCCTCGGAGGACTAAGAAATACATTTAGCAATCAGCAGGATTTCTTAGGTCGTTCAAAAAGGATAATGAGTCTGCTATATAAATAATACCACTGGAAAATAAGGAACCTGATTGTTTAATTATCTCTTTAGTTAGGTCAAGTTACGTGACAGACCATTCTCTATGTGTCAGGCGTGGCATGTCGTCTAGTAAAAGCCAAGTAAATTAAATGTAATAGCTAGAGGACTACTGAGCAGTGTGACAGTGAAAAGAGCTGCATGGCATTAATCAAGGCTTAGCATTTAAGAATAATGGTAGAAATTTCACTAATACTGATGTATTTGCTGGGAAGGAGTAACGATGTGTTATAGAAAACAAGGTAATTGAGGGAGCAAGTAATACTAATTCAAGTGCCATGTAAGACCGTAAAAAAGAATTAGGAAGTTTTCTAGGAATAGTATAGAAATCTTTTTACTGCCAAAAGAAGAAAGTAACATGTAATAGTCCACGGGGCAACAACTTAAGCTTCATGCAACTGGCCTAGTTCTGGGAAAAGAGAATATAAATGCGCTCTCTGGTTCCATAGACAAAAGAGAAAGAACACAGTGTTTTGGTGAAAATGATAAAGCAGTGATTTATGCCAAACCAAGGAGATTAAAAAAAAACAAAATTAAAAGAAACAAACAAACAAACAAACAAACAAAACCAAACAAAAAAAACACCAAAAACAACCCAAACAACAAAACCACACACAAAAAAACAAAGCACAAAGAAAACACAAACACCAACAGCATAACCAGTATAGTTTACATAAGTCAGAAATATTTTTTCCTTAGTGATGTAGTATGTTTTTGAAAACCACAATTAACATTACAAAGGAAAGTAATTACTATGGAATACAGAATTTGTAGCAGCAAAGATCAGGATGGGCTTTCTATCTCCAGTAAAAGTACCTGAGGACACTGGGCTGATGATGCTCTCCTGTATATTTACACACATAACGTATAATGCTCTGTATGTTTTGTGCCAACATATATAACTAAATTCAGTTATTTTGGTATTTTGCAGTTTGACAAAGGAATAAAAGATGCTACTTTGTTAGGAGAAGTTTTAATTTGAGTTTTAATTATAGCTACCTACCCAGTCTTAATACAAATACAATTAAATTCAGTTTAATTTCACTATGTAATTGTAATTCCCTATGTAAATGAGGTGCCCACAGTTGTCTGTAAGACATCCTTGTGGATAAATCCTCCAAACCCTCTCTGGGAACTCAGCATGCTGGGACTGCCCTTTTAAGTGCCTGTATACTAACACACATGGTATGGGGAGTAAATACAATGAGAGAGCTATGTGCAGTTGCACATCTGTGATCTTGTTGGAATTGCAGAGATTCCTGCAGGGAGGAGCGGACAGGGCAGGTGACCCCAAACTGACCAATGAGGTATTCCAGCCCATATACGTCATATTAGGTATAAAGCAGAGGGATCTGAAGGGGCTTTTCCATGGGCTCTTCTCCCCTCTTGGACTGCTTCCTCAGAACATCCAAGGAGGACTCTGTCCATTCTGCCTTTGATCCTGTGTTCCTGAATCCAGTACCAGACTCCAGATCCTGAACACAGCTCCCGTCTGCTGCTGGGCCCGGTCTGGGACCCCCCCAGTGCCTGCTGTACAACATCAGTGGTGACGGTGATGTAATTACCATCGGTGGGGTTGGGTTTGATACTGGTTTTGTATATATTTGTACATACTCTATTTTATAATCATCATTAAAGCTGTTCTAGTTTCCTTTTCTAATCACTGTCTCTCTCCCTTATTCCTTTTCTCTTCCCCTTTGGGGAGGGAGGGGGGTTAACAGAGAGCGTCTCTTAGGTCTAAGGGGCTGCCCTGACCCTAAACCGTGACAGAACTGTAACTCTTTACCCTGAAGGAGAGAAGGCTAAGGGGGGATCTTAGCAATGTCTGTAGATACTTGAAGGGGAGGTGCAAAGACAACAGAGCCAGGCTCTTTTCAGTGGTACCCAGTGATAGGACAAGTGGTAACGAGCACAAATTGAAATGCAGGAGGCTCCCCTGAAAATCAGAAAACAATTTTGTCCTGTGAGGATGACTGAGCATTGGCACAAGTTGAACAGAGAAATTATAGAGTGTCTATCCCTGGAGATACTCAAAAGCTCTCTAGACATGGTCCTGGGCAGCTGACTCTTAGGTGGTCCTGCTTGAATAGATGTGGGTTGGACAAGATGACCTCCAGAGGTCCCTTCCAACCTCAGCCATTCTGCAATATAATTGTATATAATGATTTAAACTATAACTCCTTTACTTAGTAAGTGGTCTATAGCTAGGATTTTTCTTGAGAATATTATTCTCTAGAATAATGAATTTCATAATTTACTAAAAGGAGAGACAAATTTGACAGGTAAGTAAAAATGAGAGCTGCATTTAAGGTTTATAGATATTCCACCTCTTTTCTTTCAGAGATCTACCTTTAATGCCTTGACTACCCCTGTAGGGTTGTAAGATACCACTATGTCTGTCCTGGACTATGCATCTATTACATGAATAGCACCACTGAACCCACTGTGATATAAAAGAAGCCATGTTTTATCCAAGACATCTTCATCCCTTATTGTTTGAAACCTTACAGAATCAGTTCAGATTCATCAGTAGTTTCCTGAGACATATGGAAAAGAAGTTTATTTTCTCTCTTTCCTTCTCTTCCCTTCCTTGGGATTACATTTAACAATAAGACAATATTATCATGGATATCATTGTTTTGGGGATTATTAAAATATTCCCTTAATGGCTTTTATTACTTAATTCTGATACATACCCTTCACCTTAGTTAACATTTCAACTTCTTGGGTTGACAGACATAATTTTTCAGTTCTCTGTGGTATATTTGTTGTTGCCTCTAAGTATACCTCTTGCAAAGATACATACATGCTAGAATATTCATGAGCAGAAAAGGTACACATAATAAAAGCAGAAAATCTTCACAGCTTTTACCAGTTTATATATTACAGTGATTTCACACAGAAACAAAGACAATCTTGTTTAACATGTTTTTAAATGGCCTCCAGCAGTAAGCAAAATGAACTGAACATCACTATTCCTAATGGTGTTCTGCATTGGTTTAAAAAATTCCTATGCTTTTTATGTGTAGTGCAAATTGTACATTAGGATATATAAAAACTAATGCTGTTTTAATGGTTATTTTGTTAATAACTAGGCTACTTTAGGAAAACATGTATAAGCTATAACAAAAAAAAAAAAATTCTTATTCAGCAAAAGAAATGGCCTAAAATTGCTTCTTAATTACCTCTTCATTATCATTAATGCAGAGAGCAAGAGGATCAGTGGTGACTTCCTTTAAAAAAAAAAATCTAAACAGACATACACCAAAGCTTTCAAATACATAAAAACTATTCTGAATTCAGGAAATGAAAGGTATGCATTGGTTTAGCATATCTGACTTCCTAGGCCATTCCTTGGTGGAGTAGATTGTTCTGGAAACTAGTTCATCCTTTATTCAATATTTAGTACAGGTTTTTATTTTAGTCCAGAATCAGGCAAACAACATAAACCATAAACTATGTATGTTAAAAAACTCCCACAACTTAAGTCTGTGGAAAATCTCATCAGATATATTTCCATCCTGAGACTATAGATTGGTGTACAGAGACTATTCATGGAAGCAGAGACATAGGCTTGTGCCATCAAGCTGAGCAGAAGGAGGACCAAATATTTCTTCATTTAGTCCATTTTTTTTAATGAATGGGTAACTGAACAGCAAACATAGGACAGGATTTTTTTTTTTTTTCCCTTTAACACAAGGATTCCCTTCTGCTTATTCATATCCAGTCATCTACAGGAAGTATTAGGTCAACCTGCCAGAAAGGAAGGGCACTTCAGTTTCACTGATAGTTCCCTACTTTCTATCTTCACCCAATGTGCAAACTGTATTTATTACATTAAAATTGGAAAACACCATGCAGATTGGCTCCTGCAAGAACTCTTTGGTGTATGAAATTCAATTAGTCTCTAGTTCACATTAGCTCAATGCTTGTGTGTCTTCTGGAGTGGAAGCTGCAACACTCTAATGAAGCCAAAACTTGCTTGTTCTAGCTCTGTGAACATCATCTCAAGACCTTGAGGAGCAAGTTTGGTAACTGGCATGTTGACTTAGTGTATCTATGTATATAAGACTCTCTGCTGCTCATATGATGTGCCATAAAAAAAGAAACTGCCTTTCTCAGCTGAAATCCTAGAAGATTTTGTCAGTGACAAAATGATGAACCTTCTCCAGATTATGAATCTTCCCTAAGCTACAGTAATGGAGAAAAGATGCAAGTCTAGTGATGAAAAATACCTTTGCTAGATGATTATTTTGTGCAAATTGAGAATCTTGAAGATGATATCACTTGGTAGGGAATATTGTAGGGAGATGGGAAGATAATACTTCTAATCCTGTGATGGATATTACATATCCCTGGTGAAGCAAAGGAATCTTAAAAATATTAATTTTAATTTATCTTTCACTATTTTAAAAGATTGGTAGGAATAATTAAAAAAAATAAAAATTGAACAACAAGGAATTACTGTAATCTTTCTCAATAGGAATGGTAACAATTTTTTTTTATCTTTCCTTTGGATAATGAATCAAGTTAAACTAATATAACCTGAAAATGCACTGCAGATTGGAGGTTTTGATTTCTGTTTGTTGCTTCTTAGAAAGCAACATAATTTTGAAACACTCATCATCTTGCATTAATTGTTATGCTTCCATTTTAGTTTTTGCTCCTTTTATCTTTCCCAGTCTCTCAGAATTTTCTTCTTGATACCTGCCTTGTTCCTTTCCACCTGTCTTTTCTTAAATAATACACAATAGCACAGGACTGGCAAACTGACAATATAACTGAGTGAGAAAATTGAATGTCTGACACATCTCATTAAAACTTAGTGCAAATTCTTCAGTGCATCACTGAAGAGAGTTGTTTTAAATGTTACCTTAAGGATAAATTGAAATAAGTGAGTCTCTTTTGTGAGTAAAATCTGTCCCAAAGACATGACAGTTAAATCTGGCATCTAAGAGAATACTGCAGAGCACTAGAGTTAGTCTGAAAATCTTTTAGAATAAGCGCAGCTATATAACTGCATCATTTAATAGTTCAGTTCATGATGCTTAAAATTAGTATCTCAGTTGCAGGAATTTGATATCAATTATTCTCTTCTAATTCCAGGCCCAATCTGCCCACTGTTGTGATTATGTATAGATAGACTATCATTTTTAGTCTACAAAGTATCCACTGAAGGTGTTAATATTACATATTCTACAAAACTTAGAATGAAATTGTGAATGCTTCCACAGAGGCATGTTGGCATCATGTGGCTAGTATGATTACTTAGAGAAGAGTTAATAGGTTACAATTTCCCCTGAAATTTGTCACTGGAATTAGGAGAAATTCCAGATTTTTTTTATTAAAATCTAAAAGATAGAGTAATTTCAGAGTGTACTGAGATCTCATTGTTGATGTGATACTTGGTTTAAATTGAAATGTTAACAAACATAATGTAGAAGAAAGTAGTAGAACTATTTTCTAGATAATACAAATAAAAATTACAATGTGTTTGGTGAGGTAATATTGGAATAGCCTGTCACTTGTTAGACTACAAAACAACTGTAACTGTGTTCAAAAGTCTCCTATACAATAGCGTATTAAATTAAGATTTAAAAAAATAAATAAATAAGCCTTTAACTGTATTAATGCCTACATTAAGAATTCAAACTAAAGGCTGATTTGTTAATATGGTAATTTTCTGGTCTGTAGTTATCTGAATGTAAATCACTGAAAATTCATAGAGGGACTTCCGAATCTGAAAATGAAATAGAAATAGGTGTGGCAAATATTAAGGTTTTTATCTGTCATTGTCATAAATATTTTCAAATTCCAGTAATTTGCATGATAAAATGGGTCTGACTAACCTGATCTACCCTCTGTTTTTCACAGTATCATCTTTTTTATTCTAGGTGAAAATAGGATTAACACTTGGTATACTATTAGAAAAAAGTCCATGACCTTTATATTCAATTAGGAGATTTCAGACTTTGGTGGAATTCATGAAGGGTGGGGAAAAAACCCTACACTCTTGTAATTGACAGGTTTGATTTGAATTATTGGAAGTCAGCTAGCATAGAATTCTTACATTGTGATTTTCAATTAATTTCTAAAGCAGAATTGTTATGTTAATCTACAGACTTCTGAAAAACACTTTTCAGAGATCTTTTAAAGGTCTAAAAAGATATTGAGTGAAATTTAATTGTGGCATCTTTTTATTTATGGTTGCATTTACCCCAACGAACATGGTAATATAAAATAATTAACCCGTTTTCCTCTCTTTCTTGGATTGGCAAGAGTTTCTTCTTAAGTATTCACATAACGCTCCATTTTGTTACCTTCTCTAAATATTTTTTTTCTGTTTATCAATACCTTCCTTTTTCATTTATATGAAATCCTTCTCGATTTAAGTTTGTTCAACCAGTTTAGATAGATAAGCAAATATGCAAAATTGTCCTTCACAGTTATTGTATTTATTGTATAATGAAAAAGGTCTATATAAAATAAACCAAATCTTCTGA
Organism: Ceryle rudis; assembly: GCA_033439905.1. Lineage (NCBI taxonomy): Eukaryota > Metazoa > Chordata > Aves > Coraciiformes > Cerylidae > Ceryle > Ceryle rudis. The sequence continues at coordinate 8,314 of JAAGNO010009319.1, read as the reverse complement.
TTTTCTACACAATGAGAAAAATTACATATAGAGTATGTATACTACTGACAGCTGAAAAGGGAAGTATTTCTGTGGAAGAGCACCAAGAAATTCACTGAAACTAGAGTTTGCAAAATATTAGTGACAGATATGAAAACAAAACCACATCTTCACAGATGATCATTTTATGCAATAAAATTGCTAAATGAAACAGATGTCTCTCCATTTCTCAGCTTGGCTGACATGAATCACAGATGCCCCTTAGCTAAAATAACTATAGGAAACACTTTATACTAAAAGTAGCAGAGAAATATTTCACAGAACTTTTTTAAATACTAGAGTGAAATGACAAAACTTTGCAGTGCTGATTGATACATTGCTCATGCATTTCAGAGCTGAGTAAAGATTCAGTTTTCGAGGCTGTGAAGCACCTAGGGTAATCTTTAGCCATCTTGCAAACTCTAGTAAGAATTATATTGAATCAAGATCTAAGAAAATGAAATAAGATATATTCTGTTTCCTTGCTTATGTATTAAATACTCATTTTCAATCCTTTAATTATGTCTGGAGTCCTTTTTCATTTTATCCATATCTTTGTGTTCTGTGATCACCGAAGACCTGAAATGTCATTCTAAATTTGAAGTTTTTCTACAGTAATTGCAGACTGTTACATGTATACATAAAGTTTAAAATGGATTACCAACCCAAACTGAAATTATTAACATTTCTTATAAAATACAAAGTCTTATAGCTTAAAGTATTCTTCTAAACTATGCATGAATATGTTACTCTGAAGTGCACCTATCAACTCCCTAAAATCCTTCTGGATGTTTCAAAATCATATGTTCATCTCCTTTTCCAGTCTTTTGGCTCATACAGCTGGAAAAAAAATTATCAAGTTTGAATTTGGTAGAGATAAGAGGTTAATGATTTTGTGAGTGTTTTAAAAAGAATATTTTTCATGTCCAAATCAGCTTAGTAAGAATTTTTGACACACACAAGCTACAAGACAAGGAATGGAAAACCATCAACATTGATAGTATCTTACACATTGGACAAATAGGTATGTTAAAAGATCTTTACATGTTGAACTGAATCTAAATAAAGTTATTCATAAGCTTCATATTTTTTACTGTAGGGGTTTTCTTCATTTTATGATTTAATTCTGTTCACTACGCTGTGTTTGTGGTTCTAGTGCCAGGTAACGTTCTCAGGCACCACAATGTGATTATCGAGACTGCTAAATTATTTTACAAGATCCTGGCATACTTCTGCTAAATATCACTATGCAAAACAATTGCCATGCATGATTTGTGACTTAAATTTGGCCATATACTATTTCTGGGAACTGTTTGTATGACATTATGGTATTCTGCGATAATTTATTAGAGTGGATTTTGACAGAATCTGCTAACTGATTTCTGAGTTAAAGAACAGGCACTGCAGCCTTGATGTACTATCATCAACCTGTGTAAGCATTTATAATACCAGATCTGACTTTGGAATGCATATAGAAAAAATGCAGTGTGCCCATTTAGAGACTCTATTCTCTCTCTCTCTCTCACACACACACACACACACACATACACACACCCCCCAGCCCTTTCAATCTTTTTTTCCCAAACAAGCCTTTATTTTGAAATAAGTTTGGTGCACTTGTCTAAGGCACAGCAGCTTCCTATAATTGCTTTTCATCACTTTGCCATAAAAATATTGCATCTAGTAGTCATGGACCACCAGTGATCTCTTAGGACCACAACATCTTTGAAGATAAGGTGGTTTCCTAGCAAGTCCTGAAGAAGAAAATGCTTAAAAGGCTTTTGAGGACTAGTTACACAAAATGATATTATAAATGGGGCACAGCCTGAAGGATACTGTCCAGTCTCCTATAAAGAATGTAGCTTAGAAGGATGAGTTTTCAACTTCAATGGGCTATCAAGAGAGGAGCATAAGGGTTTAAAGGTCCAAGTAAAAGTCATTCCCGAAAAAGGGGACTGTGAATGAGATTAATTCAACAAGAGAAGTAGAAGGAAAAGAAAGAATCGGATTTTTTTTCAAAAGATTTCTCTTAACATATACTTTACTACTTTTCAAGTTTGGTAGAGCTTCTTAGTTATTATATAATTAAGTAAAAAAAAAAAAAGTAGTAAGGAAATGTATGCTTTGTAAACATACACATATGTAATGTAATGAAAGTTTGATTTGTCATTTGATATTTACAGTGTTGTGAAGGTTTATTTCTGAACTTAAAGAAAAAAAAAATAAAAGGAAAACCGTTATATATAGGAAATAAAAGTTCAGAACAATTATAGTTTTCTAAATTTCCACCATAAAGGCTTTGATCCTAGATTCCACATGAGCTCTTTCTGTTCCATATATTCCAAGTGTGTGGGAAACATTCAGTGTTTGAAAATGTTCCATGACAGAGAAGCTTACTTACTGTTTGACTTCAGCTTATCCCACCAGTCCACAGTGTATATTCGGTTTCATCACAAAAGGCAAGGAAAACTACATTCAGAACCCTAATAGTTGAATATTCTACCTCTGATACTGACTTAAAGTGTATGCTATTGAATAAAATGAGGGCTCCATAGGCAAAAAAAAGATAAATATTTCCATGACTGCATGGCAAGGGAGATATTTTTACTAAACCATGTGTATAATATTGAAATGGTGAAAAATAAATCTGAATGCCAGATACTTTTGGTTAATTATGTAATCAATGAGATTGTAAGGAAATTTCCAAAAAGGTGATGAATGAAATTATGGCAACTGTACCCAAAAGATGGAATCAGCCAACAATAACCGAACAAAGCAACATAACTGAATAATTGTTTTTTTGTTATGGATGTACTAAAGTCAGACAGTACTACAGGTCATTAATAGATGAATTTAAGCTTTATATTACTTACATAATGAGTATTAAATCAATCCTGAAGGATTAATAAATTTATTTCTTTCCTTTATTCTATTTATAGTAGTTGATGAAAATTATAATGACTTAAAATATTCTCCTATTTATCAGAAATATAAGTAATATTGAATTAAAAAAAAAATGGTATGACATAGAAGAAGTTGTTCTGTTTTCCTTAATGTTCAAGTATTCTGCCATGTCTTTTATACGCTTAGTGAATTTACAAGTACCACACAGGAGGTTGTGAATTTTTGATAGGAGCTCTTCAAAGAAGGAAAAGGCCTGTATTAACGAAAAATTCTTCTTCAAGATTCGTGGTGCAAAGGTTTCTTAATAGAGAAAAGCTCTTGCTGCAAAACTAAAATCTGCCACAACAGTCAAGTAAAAAAATTCTTGCAGTTAAGTTAGGAAACAAATATCTCAGTATGACACGATGACTGCCAGTCAATGGTGACTGAAAATTGCTTAGTTGGTATTAAACATGTTTGTTGCATACAGAATGATTTCATATAAAACATTTTTCTTAAACCAAAACTTTTTTCATAACTTCTAAATCAAATTATCTTATTTTTCTTTCTTTTCAGCTTCATTCTGACCAGGACAAGGGAGATGGATCCCTCAAATACATTCTGTCAGGAGATGGGGCTGGTACTCTCTTTATAATTGATGAGAAAACAGGTGACATTCATGCTACTCGGAGAATTGACAGGGAAGAGAAAGCTTTTTACACCCTGCGTGCCCAAGCTATTAATAGAAGAACTCTGAGACCAGTGGAACCTGAATCTGAGTTTGTTATCAAAATCCATGACATCAATGACAATGAACCAACATTTCCAGAAAAAATTTACACTGCTAGTGTTCCTGAAATGTCAGTAGTGGGTGAGTGCTTTATATTGAGGCACAAATGTATACTCTGTTATTTGACAAATAATTTCTCCGTACTCTGAAAAGTCAGTCATTCTACCTCATGGGTTGAGTATTTTTCATCTTGATTTGTTTGTTCAAATATTGGAATTAGATCCAGAAACAGATTTTTGTGATTTCAGATCTATTTCTAAAATTATTAATTTACAGTGATTTAGAATATAGCTATAAAGAAAAAGTAGTTACCGGTGACTTAGCCTTCTCCTCAAGAACTGTTAGAATAAGATCACTAAATTAGCCAGTTGAAAGCTCAATGAATTTTTCCTTTCATTTGCACTGGAGGTCCGCAGTGGTGATAAGCACTGAATGGAACATTGTCTCTGCTTTCACTCTTTCCATGGCTGAGGAGAGTTACATGTTTACTCATGTGCTGTGGATGCACTGCCTGAAGATCATTACCCTCTTTATTCTCTTTGCTTTCAGTTTTTTAGTGTATGGACAAATCTCTTGTGCTTTCAGTTCCTCCCTTAACTCACTCATGAATGGCAGCTTCAAGAATTTTAAACAGCTGTTTGAGCAAATATTTCTTCTGTTTGCAATGTATTTACATTTCTACAAAGTTGTGTGCTTGTCATTGATAAACAGTATTATTTTGGAATATGAGTTCTTATCAGTGCATACAATTCTTTAGGAAGAATTTTGAAAAAATCAAAAATATAAAGAGTCTCTCTTTAAAAATTAATATTCCCTTATTCATTGTATAACTGTAAATATAATACTAATTTATAAATATTCAGAAAACACACAATAACTTCAATACCTCTTTTGGCTGTTGTTACTATTTTAATTACTACCACTGCCTGAACTAGAACAAAGAGTGTTTTGAGTTGTTTTATATATTTTACTTTCCTGGGCTTTGGAAAATGTTAAAAGAGCAAGAAAACAGATAATTATTGAAATGGAATAGCCTCAGCAAATCTATGCATCAGTGTGTGGAAGCATAATACTAAAAATTTTGCATTTGTAATAAGATATTTCAATCTGCTTTTAGTTTGTAATTGAGTCATTTTTGAACGTCCAAGCATTCATCAAGCATTTTTTCAGATAAAGGAAAAAAAAAAAAAAGCAAGCAGAAGAAACCTGTCAAATGATTGCATGGGGCAGTACTGGAATCCCATCATAAAGAGGAGAACTGAACAAAATGTGATGGTGATTTATTAATTTACTGATGAGTTCTCTAGAATCATGCATTTTGGTAAATGTATACTGCTTTAGCCAGATCATTTTGAAAGAGCATTGCTGCATTTTCTAGAAAGGTATATGGCAAAATTGCAGTGGGGCTGAAAAAAGACGCCTTAGTGCTTCCACTTTATTTCTCATATTCATTCTATAAATTTCAGAAGGAATTGCTTAAAATATTCCTGGAAAGATTTTATCAAAATGATTCAGTGTTTTAATTAAATATTATGCTACTAAATAACATTCGGTTATAATCTGAAGAAAATCTTAAGAAAAAGATGATCTTTATATAACTGAGACTGACTCCTTATTTTGTCAGTCTCAGTTACATAAAGATTATCTTTAAGTGTTCTCAAACATCCAAGACTTTTTTCAATGACTCTAAAATATTCAGGATATGACATTCCAATGTACCTCTACATCCATTAGATCATACAGATTTTGAAAGTACAAATTTTACTGCACTGAAGCAAAATAAAAACATGATAAGAAAAAGAAATAAGCTGATAATAAAAATATCCAAAAAACTACACTGATGGAAAAAAAAAAGAAAAAGCTTGCATGTGTTTAGAGAATTAACCCGGTATCTTGCATAAATAGTTGTGCTGAAACACATAGACCTTATTCTGTCTTTAAAATGACCATAACTTAAAGAGTTGGAGCTAGATTAAAATTTATCACATTTCTTGGATTTTATAAATGTGGTCATTCATCTGCTAGACCACTGAATACCTGACAGGTAGAATTTGCTTTTAGCTTTATGGCTTTCAGCGTCATGACTGATCCCTAGAGGCATATTATTATTTTCACTGCCAAATGTGAAAGAGGACCTGCTTCAGATATATGGTAATACTGATCAGATATCATGCCTTTTGTTGGGGAAGACAACACTGGAACAATTATTTTTTGTTCATTGGTTCAATTCTTGCAGAGGTTGTCTTCATCTTTTAGATCCTCTAATTGTCTTCTCTGTATTTTCACCATACAGATTGTGTTTTACAGGTGTTAGGTATTTGTTCTTTTTTTTTTTTTTTTTTTTTTTTCCTTAAATCGATAATATGACCAGTAACTTACAACTTGTATTTCTGTATTTCTATATATGTTGTTCTGTGTTATCATCTGGTGTCTGCACTACCCAAAAAAAAAAAAAAAGACCCCCCCCAAAAGCCCAAGTATAAATATTCTGTTTTCTTTGAAAGGGACCTCTGAAAAGAACTGGAAATGTGCACTGATGTGCTTGTTTCCAGGTTTTCCAACTTATAGGAGCACCGTGCAGCTAAAGAACTTTTTGACATCAACTTCTCTGAATATGTAGCCTTTTCCACTTCTCTGTTATTCCGCTGCATTAAATAGTTTATTCCATGAGAGAACACATGTCATTATTTCCTCTCTTTTCTGCTAAAAAAGAAGAGAATTTCTATTAATTTGACTTGTTACTTGTATGGATAATTTATTATGGAGGATACTTGCACTAGTTAAATATCACATAATTCAGTTGGAAGGAAGGAAAAGGAAATAAAAGTTTCAGCTCTACTGTGGATAATCTATGCATTCTTTTTCCTAGTTAATTATCTTCAATGATTCTTATCTAATACGTCTACATCATAAATGGATTGTGAGGTCAAAGTCATTAATACTTGTATGGTGCTTTAAGATGCTTGCAAGGAACACATTAAAAAGGACATAATATAGTAATTACTATTATAGTACCAGACCCTAGGGAGATTCAAACATCATAATTAAACTATATTAAAATATGCCTTCTGAGAACTACAATAATCTGACAAATGACAGTTTATTTCTGGATTTAGCTCACCATATAATTCTAGATTATTGTATAATAAAATTTGTAAGCATACAGGGAGAAAATTATAGGATTTAGAGCTCTTATGAATAACATACCCAGTGCCATATTCTTCAGTATATTATCACTGTCTCCTTTATGTAATCCTATAGAGTTCAGATTCAGCTTCAGATCCTGAACACCAAAGGCTCTTACCAACTTCATCAGAAGCAATCTATGCCTATGTAAAAATCAGAGTGAGGCCCAGACCAAGTCATGCTGACTAAGTCACACCCATACTATAGTTTTTAAACTTCGGCGTGATTGACCATGTTCAATGCCTTTGGATTTCTGGTCCAGGTTTTGGACCAGCACAAACAATATATTTGTAATACTGAGCATCAGTGGTCTTCGGTGACTTCAGTGTAGTGAAGCAAAGAAAAATGAGATGATGATGTGATAGATGGTGTGCACAACATAACTGATACACTCCTCCTGTTCACTTCTTTGCATGGTTTCTGTCAGGTTTTTCATAGGAATCACTGATCCCTCCTAGGAAACCTAAAGAGCATTATTTCTCTTCCTTTTATGAGCAAAGGCAAAGATCAAAGTGGCAATTTCTGCACCCTGAATGTCATGCAGAAGTGTGGAGGTGTCCTAGTACTCTTCCTGCCAGCTACCTGACCAGTGGCTGGCCAGCAAAAGCCAAAGAGCTGCAGCAACGTTAAAAGTATGCCCAAAACCTTACTACTTTTGGGCAATGGGACGTACGTTATCCTGAATACAACACACTGAATACATCACACTGTGTGATACTGATGAAGTTAAGGAGACCTGAAGTCTCTTTGAAGAGGTCAGATCTACAGTTTTCAAAAGAAGTGTCTGATAGATTTTTATTGGGAGTATATGCAGCCATGCTCATCGCAGCTACAGAAAAGTATAGCTGATGTGATTTCTTCTGCTTCATATGTAAGTGTATTAAAATAGCATTAATTCATATGTTTATACATTATGATACTCATAACTAAGACAACAGTAACTATTAGAAACCTATTATTATACTGCAAATGGAATTTTTTTAAAATTTATTTTAAAGCTACTAAACATGTTCTTCAGCTTTCTCCCAAATTATCCTTCAAAGTTGATTCTGCATGTTAGTTTTGTTTTGTTTTTTAAACTAAAATGATACAAAGATATCATACAATTGACCTATTTATAAATACTGCTGATTTGAACATAAAAAGGAAACGTGAAAATAAGAACTAGTTCAGTTACATGCAGTAGAGACAAAATATTGCCTTTCATGGATTTGCAAAGGAGACTTTCCTGGTTAATACATTGTGCTGTTGTGACAGATGACTTGATGATAACTGATTTCTGTTTTCACGGGTATAACATGGAGTATTTGCAAACTGTACTTGGATAGTGCCATGTTGATGAGTGAACTTGGTGGTTTGATTTTCTTTCTTTCTCTTTCTTTCTTTCTTTCTTTCTTTCTTTCTTTCTTTCTTTCTTTCTTTCTTTCTTTCTTTCTT
>JAAGNO010009318.1:17371-33955 GCA_033439905.1 Ceryle rudis | reverse complement strand
TGCTGACAAAAACTGAGGCAAAGTGGCCACTCAGCAGCTCAGCCTTTTCCTTGTCCTTGGTCACAAGGTTCCCTCCCATATCCAGTAGAGGGTAGAGATTCTCCTTAGCTCTTCTTTTACTGTTAATGTCTTTTAATATCTGTTAGTCTGGAGAAGAGGAGGCAGAGAGGAGACCTTATTGCTCTCTACAACTACCTGAAAGGAGGTTGTAGTGAGGTGGGTGTTGGTCTCTTCTCCCAGGTGACTAGTGACAGGACAAGAGGAAATGGCCTCAGATTGTGGCAGGGGAGGTTTAGGTTGGATATTAAGAAAATTTTTTTTACTGAGAGAGTGGTTAGGCACTGGAACAGGCTGTTCAGGATGGTGGTGGAATCACCATCCCTGGAGGTGTTTAAAAAATGTCTAGATGTGGCACTTCAGGACATGGTTTAGTTTTCCTGATAATACTTAGTGGAGGGTTGGACTTGATGATCTTGAATGTCATTTCCAACCGTAGTGATTCTGTGATTCTTAATGTGGTTCATAAATTCAGCTGAGTAGTGGCCAACCTGTTGGATTGCACCCTGCAGACCTGCTGAGGTTTGACATCAAGCAGTACTATAACCTGTGTTATAATATATAACCTGTCTGATTCATTCTTTCTGTTTCAGTAAGGCCAGCAGCGTGCTAGGTACTGTATAGGCATTAGCTACCCCAAATAGTTTGCTTTTTTAAGTCAGCAGGCAACAGATAAGGGAGAGGGATAGAATGTATTTTCAAGATTTTCTCTTTTAAAAATATTTTAATGATTTCTTTTTTTCATCATCATTGTCTGACTCTGTTTCTTCTGTGTGTCAGTGTAGAAATGAGTTTAAAGATGGTTCCAAAGAGGAGACTGTAACCTTGCATAGCAGGCTGATAATTTGCTATATAGCCAGAGGATGGTGCCTTAATCACAAACACGCGTGAAGATTATTTGTAACTTGTTGTAAAAACCTGCAAGAGAAGATCTCTAAGCCATTGGTATTGACTTGGAAAGGGCTAGGCATAACAGCAATAACCGTGTTGCAGAAATGAATCACAAAAGTTTGCTTTTGCAGATTTCTTCACTGTGGCTGATCCAGACCCAACAGGCTGTCCATGGGCCTCTGTGTGCAAGGTGGGATTCTCTTTGCAAGTTAGGCAAGCTTACAAGGTCTGTCTTCAGGGATGCTGGGGCAAACCGGGGATTTCCTCTTTGTATCGCTCTTATTCAATATTTATCAGGGGAAATAATGACTGCAGTAAAAAGTGACAGGACCTGACTTCATCAGTGTGTAGAGAACCCTAAGTCCACCTCTTCTGGAGAACACAACCATTGTGAGTCTTTGTTTCTTGAGGGAATTATCACATTTAAGAGCAGACCTCACTGACTGCAAAACTGCTAATGCTTAGCCAAGCTCAGCTTTCTGGTCTCCTGTGGTTAGTCTTGGCCACAGTTCATTGCAAAACTTCTACTGTTGTGTTGAAATCTTTGACCAGTTTTGGATCTGCCTGTCTTGGGGACTATCTCTGCCATTAGCCTGCACAGCTGCTCTGGGCTGCAGAGAGCACGCAGGTGAAGGCTGCTTGTCCTGGCCTTGCTGATGAGCCACTGCTGAGTGTTGATGAGGAGTGTTGCTTTCCCAAGCCTTCAGTTCTCTCGTGCCCTTCTCTGTTTTCTCCAGACTGTGGTTCTGTTTACTTCTTACTCTTTGGCCAACCAACACCTAAGTCTATGAGACCAAAGTCTGAACAGGCACATATGTGACCATAACAACCCAAAATACTCCAATTTATTAATGTGTAGACTTCTGTTGTAAATGCTGCCACTTTGTGCTTCCCTACTTATAACTGTTAATTTCTCTTTTTAATTATTTGTATCTTTTTATATCAAAACAATTTGAATCTATTTCTGTTGCAAGATGGTATAGGGTAATGATAGGCATTTATGGATTTCTTTGTTGAGCTGCAGAAAGTGTTTTAAAAGCCTTGTAGCTTTATTTTTCTCTTGGAATATCATGCTACTTACAAACTAACATCTTCATCAAGGCTCACTTATGAAAGGACAATGCAACTTCCTGTGTTCATTGACAGTCCTTGGAGCTTATTTCACTCCCTGCTTTTTTCCAGAGCCTATATTTGAAGTAGGTAAGATCACTGAAAACATAGTGAGATGTAAGAACCTCCGGATAAATTAGATGGCTGAAATAGCAGTGATTGCTTTTAGCTTGATTTCTCATTTTCTCTGTTTGCAGGCAGATGGGAGAAAAGGTCTGTACTGCAGTAATTTACATGATTGCCTACTTTATCCCTTGCCCTGAAAACCTGAGGAGTGGTAGGTAGCATAAGCTCTAGTCAGGCACTGAGAGGCCAAAGTGAGCAAAAGGTTTCTTTGTTTAACCCTTCCATACTGCTTTTACTAAATAGAGCTAATTTCCATCACTTCCATAGAGACGTTTTAAAGTTGAAGAGTGATTAAAGGGGACATTTTAATCTACCCAGCTTTGTTTGTGTGAAAGAACTGTATTTAACAGCTGATTTTATTAACAATTCAAATGTAACTGCTGAGTTTTCTGTATATTGTGTCAGTCTTTGTGGCAAATAAACATTCCTGCGAATACTTAAGGAGCTCAGAAGGTGCATGTAGTCTGTGTGTATTACTCATCTGAATTCATCTTTTCTACCTGTAAGTGGTGGTGGGTGGTAGTCAAAATACAAAAGTATTTATCAAGATAAATTTGAGATGACAGAAACATTCTGGATTTAAAAAAAAAAAAACAGAAGCAGAAAAAGTCAATGAAGAAAACTTGGAACAAACTCTTTGGGAACAAGGAAGCTAGAAGAGAACTGAACAGGAAAATCTCAGAAATCTAGAACAGATGATTAGAGAATCACAGAATGGTGGGGGTTGGAAGGGACCTCTGGAGATCATCCCCACTGCTAAACCAGGTTCACCTAGAGCAGGTTGCACAGGAACACATCCAGGCAGGTTTGGAAACTCTCCAGAGGAGACTCCACAATCTCTCTGGGCAGCCTGTTCCCAGTGCTTTGTCACCCTCAGAGTAAAGTTTTTTCTCATGTTCAGATGGAACTTCTTGTGTTCCGGTTTGTGCCCATTGTCCCTTGTCCTATCACTGGGAACCACTGAAAAGAAACTGTCCCCATCTTCTGGACACCCGCCTTCAGGTACTTATAAACACTGACAAGATCCCCTCTCAATCTTCTCCAAGCTAAACAGCCCCAGGTCTCTCAGCCTTTCCTCATAAGAGAGATGCTCCAGTCACCTCATCATCTGTGTAGCTGGACAAGTAGTTACTTGTCTCTCCTGAAATGAGGAGCCCAGAACTGGACACAGTACTCCAGATGTGGCCTCACCAGGGCAGGGTAGAGGGCAAGGAGAACCTCCCACAATCTGCTGGTCACACTCTTCCTAATGCACCCCATGAGACCATTTGCTTTCTTGACTACAAGTGCACATTGCTGGCTCATTTTTAACCTGTTGTCCACCAGGACTCCCAGGTCCTTCTCCATGGAGCTGCCTTCCAGCAAGTCAGCCTCTAACCAGTACTGGTGCATGAGGTTATTCCTCCCCAGGTGCAGGACTCTACACTTTCCCTTGTTGAACTTCATTATGTTCCCCTCCACCCAACTCTCCAGCCTATCCAGGTCTTGCTGAATGGCAGCATAGTTTGGTATCATCAGCAAACTTCATCAGGGTACATACGCTTAGTCCCATCATCCAGATCAGTCATGAAGATAATAAATAGCATTGGGCCCAGTATTCATCCTGGGGAACTCCACTTATGCCAGGTTGCCAGTTTGAAAAAGAGCTATTTACCATCACCCTTTGGGTGTACCTGTCATCTGGTTTCCCATCTAACACACAAACCACTTGTGTAGACCGTGACACATCAGTTTCTCTAGGAAAAGGCTAGATAATGTCCTCTGCTTGCCCCACATCAACCAAGGAGTTTATTTTATCACAGAAGGTGATGAGGTTTGTCGAGTATAATTTGCTCTTGGTGAATCCATGCTGGCTTTTCCCAGTCACATGCTTCATTTGACTTGTGATGGCCCTCAGGATAATTGATTCTGTAACTTTCCCAGTGACTGAAGTAAGGCTGATGGGCCTTGAATCTTCTTTTAAGCCCTTCTTGCAGATGGGGGTGACATTAGCCTTCTTCCAGTCTTCTGGGATATCCCTGAGAGATCTCCATGTGTTCTCAAAGACTGTGACACCCTGTCAGCAACATCTTGGACCTTAGCTTCTGAAGTGATGGACGCAGAATGATAGAAGCAGACAGAGTGACATTGGCCATAGCATCATCGAGCTGCTTTTCAATGATGCCGGTGACTACAGTGATCATGCCAGTGAAACAAAGAACCTGCTAATTGGAAGGGAGCCCACCTAAGGACAGCCACACAACCCCTAAAGGCCACAGAATGAGAAGGCAGAAGTGCACAGATAAATGTGCTTGTGGGTGTGTTGCAGGTTGACTCTGATGCATGTCTACGTGTAGGAGTAAGGAAGATCAGCTTTTCAGCTACAGACAAGGAATTCAATGGTAGTTATTCTTCCCAGAAAGGTTTCTGAACGGGATTTTTCTACCCAAGCCCACAGCTAAGAAGCTAAAAGGCCAGTTTGTTGTTTGGTTGGATTTTTTGACACAGAGCTAGTGATTTGTTGACAGCCTTAAAATAAGTTTTCTAATAAAGGAAGACACAGTTTAATTACTTGCTGCTTTTGAGGTATATGATGTGATATAGTATTAGAAGGGAAAAAAACCATGCTAATACTTCATTACAGCCTTTAAAACTCCACCCATAATTTCTGCTGCTAGAGCCAAATAACTCTCTGCTTCTGGGGTGGGATAACTTAATTGTACATGATACATGATTTAGGTATTTTTTATATAAAATATAAATAAAAAAATATATACCCTGCTCCAAGGTCAGGCAGGGTAGTCTGTCAGTGAGAGTTGGCATGGCACCATGGCCAGGCACTCCCACCCCTAGAGTGTATCACAGCAAAGGCCAAGAAGAGAGATCTAAACCCAAACATGGCTCCTGAGCCAAGCCTTCTCCATTTCTCAACATAGTCCTTTCCCACAGCTGAGCTGGTTTTGCAGCAGTCATACCCAGGATCACATCACTGGGCAGTGCCAGAGTGGACCTCAGAGCAGCTAGACTGCTTGGAGGAGGAGAGGGGGCTACAGAGCCTCTTGGTGCATGCAGGGCACCAACACACAGAGCAGATCATACTGATCTGTTCATCCCTGTTTCTAAATCAAATGCAGCTACAGCTTGCAAGCTGTGCTCCTCAGGTAACTCTTCTCTCTGGTGACATGAAGTCTTGGGAGGCTCCAGAGTTGAGGTGGGGTTTCAGGATTAGCTTACTCTACTTTTCACTCTCCAAACCCACACCAGTGCCTCCCATTACCTCCCATTTCAGCAGAGCAGCAGCTCTCTGCCTGCCTGACTCGGGAGGCTGCAGCTTGAGGGGCATTCTGAGCTGCCCCCCATCCCCAGGGGAGGTTCCTGCCAGCTGCACCACCTGGATTGCTATTTAAAATTAATGGCAATTGATACTTGTGACTGATGCTGTTTTCCATTGAGAAGACTCATGTAACCTTCAAATGCTTGCTGCTCTTTATTTGGGAAACTCATCATTTCCAAAGTGCTCTGTGTGCTGGTTGCTACTCTGACCGAATCACCATTTAGATGGGTTTTAGTTGCGTACCCTCTAGAGCACGTTTGCTGAAAATTCCTCTGAGCTGATGCCTATCTCAACGTTCATGCTGGTCAGGATAAAACTCCTCAGTTTGTGGATACGTATTTCACAGTGGATTTGATCATGTTTGTGAGTACAGTTTCCTTCCTTTTAGTGAAAAGATCTGAGTGGGCAGAAACTCGAAATACTAACCCAGAAATTATATTCTTGGAAAATAACCTTGATTGTTGTGTCTGAAAACATACCTTTAGGGAGCTGAAGAATTCAGCTGATGAGGACTTCTTTAAGAGCAGATATGCAGAACAGGGATTTTGTCACTTTATCCCAGAGCATTGCAGTGGTAAAAGGTGAGGTTTCTCAAAAACTGAACAGGCCAACTCAGGGTTCATTAAAGAGCCAAGTGGATAACTGTGTGTAATTCCTTCCCACTGCTTTTCTAGGATGCTTTTCTTTATTAATATTTTATTAATTTGAATCCAGGATCAAGGCCAGTGGATGGGCTCTGAACACAGATAGATCAGGGAAGGAATGGATCCTTGCATTTTTGTGAAGTTAGATATTTATTTTACCAAACAGGTGCACATGTTTTGTATAAGAATTCATATTTTTAATAGAAAAACTAAATTGCTTTTGATTCTATAGTCTTGGGTTAACAAGGGCAAGATGTGTTGAGATTTGGATGTTATAAAAATTTCAGAACAAAAATTCCACGTACTGGAGCAGTTTTTCTGAACGAAGAAAGAAAGGAGATGACTAATATAAAAATGCTAGCCCTTCAAGGATCAAGGAGGTAGTTTTCTTCAGTTTGTTTTGGGATGTCTTACTGCTTTTCTGCCTGAGCTCTCACTTACTTATTTCCCTATCCCTGTCTAGAATAGTGCTCTTTTGCCCAGGTCATCCAGGTCCCTGTGTACAGTCTTGCAGATAAGCTCATCGGGTCTAGTGCTAGCCAATCTCAGCTCTCTGTCAGAAAGGCAAACCAGTAGCTGATTTTGCCACTTTCTGCAAAGTTTAATCCAGATGTCGTAATTAAGGCTCTTGCTTTACTTTCTGTCATTGCCCGCTGGGCCTGGAGGACTGAAACCATGAACAATTTGCAGAACAGATAGCAGAGAAATAGTTTAAAACATGAGAGGTGGAATTAATATGCTGACAGGTTCTGTCCGACAGATGATTTCTCACAGTGAATCCAAACAGACCAAACCAGTGGAACCTTTGTAGGTACTTTCACTCCCTGCTTATTTCTCTTTTACCCTCCAGAGAAGTGAAAGATTCCTTTTCTGGGTCTGATGGCAGGGCCAGGGGATGACATGGTTTTCACATAGGCTGTGGTGTTTCATCATAAAAACTGAACCTAGCAAATACAGCTAACAGTGGTCACAGAGACAAAGTGTTGGTTTAAGCTCAGGGCATCCGTTCTTCCAGTCCCACTTCATCATCCGTAGATAAATCAGCAGTATTTCCCTTTCTGCAGATCACAGGGTGAAAGAAGACAGTAATTTTTTTTTTTTTTTTCCCCTGAGTATGCTTGCTCCTTTGAGAAATCAGGTTCTGATTTCCTACTTAGGGCAGTGTTTGCAATCTATCACTACAACAAGGCTATCTTGACAAGGCATCAACATTGCTTTCTTGTGCCTGTGCAAGGCTGCACAATCACAATGGTACAGTTTTTCCAACTATGCAGCAAATTATTACTCAGGTTTGCCGAATCTGTTGGAGATGTTGAGGTGGATGCTCAGTCATGATCAGAAACTGCCTCTTCTAACATGTCAAGCTGCAAACAATCTGACTGTCACCACCGTCAGGGGTTTGGTGCAGGTTGTGCAATGATTTTCCTCCATGGAGTTACTCTTTTGCTGTAATCAGTTGCCATCCACTTCAGCTTGGTATGTATCATGGTTTAGGGTCAGGGCAGCACCATTAGACCTGTAACAGACACTCTCTGTTAACCCCATCCCTCACCAAAGGGGGAAGAGAAAGGGAATAAGGGAGAGACACTTAGCCATTAAAAAAGGAAACTAGAACAGCTTTCATGAAAATAATAATAATGGAATATATACAAATATATACAAAACCAGTATTGAACCCAAGCCTTCCTGATGGTAATTACATCACCATCACTACTGATGCTGTGGAGCAGGCATTTAGAGGGTCCCAGACTGGGCCCAGCAGCAGGCAGCAACTGTGTTCAGGAACTGGATTCTGGTACTGGATTCAGGAACACACCGATTGGGATTAAAGGCAAAACAGTCAAGAGTCCTCCTGAGATTGAGGAAGAAACTGGAAAAGGACCTGAACAAAGCTGGCAAAGCAGGCCAAGAGGTGCCTTGTGATCCCTCAGCTTTATACCGAATAGGACATATATGAGCTGGAATCCCTCGTTGGACAGTTCAGGGTCACCTGTCCTGTCTGCTCCTCCCTGCAGGTGCAGCCTTTCACTTTCCTGTACCCCCCAATGTGGTGCACAAGATCCAGCAGTGGCCTTGGTCTGCACACCAATCCTTGGTAGTAACTCTAAACATGGAATGTTATCACTGCCAGCAGCAGACACTACCTGTGAAAACAGGCTGCTAACTCCAGACAGTGCAGTTAGTTATAAGAACTGAGCTGAAGAGTAAAATCACTGAACAGAATTAATTAGTTCTGTTCTCACTCAAATCAAGACACAATGTTCTTGTGTCAATACTTTTCCAAACTGTTGCTAGTTCTTGTATTCCATCCAGTATGAGAAAAACAGGAAATAAGAGTAAGTCGTGAGAGGGACAATCACAGGAGTTCTTGTAACTCTGAAAGTGGCAAATCACAGTCTGCTGATGCAGCATCTGTTTCTCATCCAAACCACAGAATTTTACAATGATAATTTATTAAATAAATAAATATTATACAGTAGGAATAAAGTCCTACAAGACTCTACACAGATGGGAAGGTTTGGAGAGATGGGCAGTTCAGTGCACTGCCTCCTTTCTTTGAGGTGATGAAAATTTTTGTTTTGCCAATAACATACCTGCAATAAACTTCCAGGCTTTGGAAGCACTCTCAGTCCTTTCGCCTTTAGGTTCAGATTAGCAGTTGTCAGTTTATCTCAAATTGATTTTAAATATTTCATTTTTTGCAGGAACCTTTTTTAGCTGGCCGTAGGGTATCATTTGCAGATATCATAGGAGCTGAGAGAGGCGGACTATGGAATGCTCCTTCTGTAAGGCTGTCAGATGTGGCAGGTTCACTGCCCAAGCCAAGAGTATCACTGGACGTTGCTGTGGGCTGTGTACCGATGTGAAAACACAGTTTTCTCTCCTTTCTATCCACTTCACCTTGCCAAGACTCCTTTTTATATCTGATAGGGTTGAACCTGCTGTGGAGTTAGGTTATCCTCTATCTGTAAGAGATAAGAATAATTCAAATTAGTTTTCATAGGCTCATAGGATAACCCAGATTGGAGGGCAACTCAAAAGATCATCAGTGCAACTTTTTGTAAGGTATCTTTACTCCATTTCTGATCTGATTTGACCATATTTTTTTCTTAACCAAAGCTCTAGCTGAGCCCAGAGACTTATTAAACTCAGTTACGCATTTCCTCACTGACTTGGGTATTGCTGTATGGCGAGGTGGAAGAGGAGTGGGTTGATGTCCTCTGGTGTCATTCCCTTGCTGCCCCTCTGCAGGCAAACTGAATGGGATTGGGAGAATGATTCCTGATTATATTAAGCAGAAGCATCTTAGACCTCTGTGCTGGAACAAATCCTTCAGGTTATGTCTCAAATGACAGAGAGAAGGAGCTCTTAGCTTTTGGTACATATCCTGGCTGTATCTTAAACCTGCACTGGGGCAGGATTCAAGTCTCCTGCTTTCCACTAGCACATAAACCATGTGCTGTAGTCAGGCACCTTAACGGAAAACTGGTGGACCAGGACCTTTGGGCTTCACACATTGTCTTCATGGTCATTTGGTCATAAAGACTCTTGAAACTTAAGCTTCTCTTTATTCCCCATAGTACTCCTTTACACCAATCAGGATGACTGATTTGTTGTTGGTTTGGTTTTGTGTTTTGTTGTTGTTTGTTTTGGGGGTTTTTTGGTTGCTTTGTTAGGGTTTTTTTTTTGTGGTTGGTTGTTTGTGTTTGGTATGTTCAGGAGTTTTTTCAGATTTTCTTCCATCTTTTGTGATTTTTCATCATCTTCTTCACAGCAAAAATGCTTCCCTGTTCTGGGACGAAGGTGTGTCTATAGGCTCTATAGATAATTTTTTCTGGAAGCAAAATGAGGCAGTGACTTGCCTACTGATTCAAAGATGATGAATATAAAGTGGGTGGATAGATTTCTTTTAAAATGTAGAGGAAAATTCAGTTGTACATCAGGATATAAATGAGAAGGTTTGAATATAAATGAGATGGCACAGTAAATGGCAAGGTGTAAGAAGAGGAAGCTTTTTGCCAATGAAGGTAACATGTTTTGTTCTCCTAGTCTGGAGACTCAAGAGACTGAAAGAACAGAGATGTGAGTGCTTGGGATTTAGTGATGAGTACAAACCACAGTCTGGAGTCTTCCTCAGCCTAGGGTAAAACCACAACTGAACTGAAATTAGAAAAGCTGCATTAACAGAAAGATGACAAAAGTGATAGTCGGGCTCTGTATCAGCAATCTGGAGTTCATTGTGACAATCTGGGTTCATCAAGACAGCTGAAGTGTTTGTACTAGACAAGGATATTTCAGATGACAATGGAAGCAGTTCAGAAGAGGCTGTTTTAGCGAAGGAGGAAATAATTTAACTAAACATTGTCATACATTCTCTGGCTTACACTAATGTCTGTAATCATTCCTGTAATGAGTCAGTAAGTGACTGACATGGCCAAGTTCATTAATACAGAGCTCTGGAACATCTGTATGCACAGGAAAATTAGAACACCCACACCCCTCCCCCCCAACTGGTTGTACTGGGCTCCAAAGAAGTCTTTGTCTGAATCAGAGACTGGGAAAAGCAGCCTATTTTTTCCCCCCTCAAGCATGATTAACTTTCTAGGATGTTCAATTCAAAAAATACTGTTCTTTGAAATTCTTTTTTCTTTCTGATGTAGTTCATGTGGAAAGACTGGTGGTGGAAAGAAAATGGTATCAGGCATTATACAACAATGTGATTCTTATGCAAAATTCTGTTATACAAATGATCTATAATCAGGAATTTTGTTATTTCAAAGATTGTGATGAAAATTTTCAGCATTGTTAAGGGAGGATTCTAATTCTTAGAAGACTTTATAGATTTATTTTTTTTTATTACCAGAGAAATTGTGGATGGAAGCAAAAAATAAGAAGAGTAAAGTATGTGAGGTACTAAGTTGTGTACTTGTGTTGGAAGTGTGGCTATGGACAGGATGAGTGGAGGTAAAAGTTATTCTCTCCAGCAACAGAATATTAATTTTACTTTGTTCCTGAAAAGGTTCAGTTGAGGAAATGGTAACAGAACAGCCCCTCATGAAATCTCTTCACCTTTTTCTAAATGCTTTCCTCTTCAGTGAGGTCCCTTTTCAGTTAAAGGAGAAAGAAGTGTTGTACTGTTGTGTACAGAATGTATGATAAAGCCTGGAAATCTACTTTTTGGGTAGGTTTACAGTCTGCTGTAGTGTGTTTTAGTGAGACTTTAATGCATGTGCATGAAATTGTATTTGTATTTCCAGGAACACCAAGAGTTATTGTTCCAAAGAAATTATTGACTGCAGATTGCTTTGGTAAATATTTATCCTGAGGTCAATAAATCTGATATTCATCTCAGCAGAAGTCAATATTTACTTACTAGTATTATTTTTTAAAAGAAGATTATCGATGAGTACAAAATAGCTAGGTGCATGTGACAGGCCGCTGATAAACATCTTGAAGATGTTAAATTAGAATTGGCATGTGATAGAGAGGTAAATTACTAATAGCTAGAAGATATTTTCTAGTCCTTTAAATATATCAACTGCATTTGAAATGCAGCAAAACACAGAAGACAAGTGCTTGCACCCCAGGCACCGGGGAAAAGAGGGAATTAATTAGACCTTGTATGTTTACCAAGTAGAAAATTTACATGGCATAGATTTTGAAATTCAGCAAAATAATAGTAGAGTAGTTCATATATTCAATGGTATTTATTATTGTGCATGCTTCTTTTAAAGTAATAGCTACAGTAGCAAAGATTCATAAGATCATTAAATGTCATAAATGTTCTTTTCCTCCATAATGTGCCAAATACTGTATCCAGAGATAGTCAAGAATATTGTGCTTACTGCCAAGAGGAAGAAAAGCCTAGACAAGTAAAAATGTCATCTAAGGGAGCTTGTTGACGTTTCTAGTGGACCTTTCATTGTTGAAGCTTTCTCAGAAGCAGGGTAGAATTTCTAGTCAAAGTGAGGAGAACTAAAAAAAGAATAAAGAAAATAACCCTACATTTTTATTTCTTTTCATCAACAGAGATCAATAAGATGCTTGGTTGGATGAATTTGCAATATCTCTCCCTCTCACTTTCCTTCAAAAGATTACAGAAAATAAGGCAAATTTTATTTTGATGATTCTTATTTCTTCTTAATTCTACAGCACAATAAGAACCAGAAATATTTACAAAGCATCCAGATCCATCCTAGGCAAAAGGCTGAATGTTGTTTGAACTGGTAATAGTAATTTTCCAGGATACCTTTTATGTTTCTAGAGCACAAACATCTATAAAGGAAGTAATAATATTATTTCATTGTATTATATCAATTTGTTGACTTTTTTTGCAAGTCACAAGTGAAGAAAAATAAAGGCAATACTGGATTTTTAATGGTGCTATGTTTCTGACGATACAAATGCTCAATAGAAGGGTCCAAAGTAGTAATTGAAGGAAACTACCTCATGATACTTTTGATAATGTAGGAAGGAGAAAAAAATCAGATGGAAATAATTATTTGCCTTTCAAAGGACACATAAAGATAGAAGACTTCACAAAAATACAAGAATCAAGAGCAATTCAAATCACACAAACGTGGAGGAAAAACTTACTATATACTGACTGAAAAGTGCAGCAAATAAAACTAGCTAAACCACATTTTGTGAAGAGTATCAAGCTGATAAAATTCTAGCTTATCTACTTGGAAGGAGAAAACATGAGGAAGAAATTTGTTAAATAACAACTGAAAGGAATTTGATGAGACATTCTAGAGCTATTTAAATCTGCCTTTCAGGATTCCTCAAAATATTATGTAACAGAACAATCTGCTGGAGGCTTTCAAAAGTAGAAGTTTTGAGTTCTGTCAACCTCAAGCAATTTGCAGTTGCATTAGAGAAGTCAGTAGGTTGGACTGTAAGTGTTGTAAAGTTTGTGAAAAGCCCAGGACTTTTCCTATACCATAACAGTCTGTAAAATGCCAGACCTAATTACATCAGGTCTTTGCTGTCGTTCTGAACAAAGACGCTCACCTTGTAGCATGCACTGACTTACTGTCAGATGGCTCACGGGAAAATAATGCCATGGACGAGTGATTTTTTTAATCACCAGTGTCTCAAAAATAATTCTAAAAAAAGGAATTACATTGTATGCTGGAGAGAATGACTACTGGCCTTGTGACTACAGTGAGGCAACTTGGGTCTTATCTTCAAAATAGACATCTACATTTGAAGTTTCTTTTATAGCTAAGTGAAAGAAGTTGCTTTGTCCTATTTTCAGATGAGATAAATATTTACTTGGACACCTCAGAAGCGTGGTGTTTTCCATTGCCTTTTTGTTATTGCCTTTAAACAAAGTCTAGACAGCAACTCAGATGTAGCTATTCACCACACGGATGTCTACATTTGAGCGGGTGAATTCCCCCTCCAAATGCTTTAGAATGCAAACAGACTTACTTCTTGGAACCACTTTTCAGGTAGTGTATATATTGACCTGTAACCTTATAATCAGATGAGAGAAAACACATCAGCTTCCTCTTTACTGTCTTGATGCAGTTAGGGCCTTTGACTTAGATGAGAGGCTGACTTTAAATTTCTGTGTGACCCCTAGTGTAACAGTAGCTAAATATTTTACACTTGGTCTGAGATTTAATTTTCTAGCAAAGGGCTACTTAAAGGGAAAGAGAGTAAAGATGATTTTAAAAAAACTTTTAGTTGCCTAGTTAATAGAGCAGCTAGTGGGAAAAAAAAAAAAAAAAAAGAGATGGTGTGCATCTGCTAAATGATCTGGGACTGAAGTGTAACACCAACAGACCTTACACTTAGATGACATTTTACTTCATTTTACGTAAGTTGTATATTCAGTATCATCTCCTTTCTGGGACAATTTTAGTTTCAGACGAGTGTTGAACTAAAAAGTCAATATTCCTGAGAAATGTTATTGCTTACACTGATGAAGGAGAAAGCCAGTGTTCAAAAGTTCCATTTCATACTACACAAGCCACTACAGAAACGATTTTTAAAGTATATATATACATCATTTAAGAGTATTTTTACTGAGTATTTACTGAGCGTTCCTACTTTTCTGAAGTGATCACAGGAGGGAAACCTGCTATTGAGGATAAAATACATATATATTGGCTAGGCAGATACTATATTCTATGTATGAATTAGCTGCCTCATGTGGTTTTGACACCTCTGAGATTTCTGCTTGGAAGGCAGAAAAGGAAATTGTGAGAAGGAGACTGCAAACTGAATTTAATATCGTCTATTTTAAGAGCCATGTGATGCCCTTGGTTAAAGAGTAAATCAAGACACCTAATGGTGTGAGAGGTTTCCAGTTCTGCTCTGCTTTTACAGGTTTCCTGCGGATGATTTTGGTCAAAATCCAAAACAAGTAGGGTTTAGTTATAATTGAGCTTGAAATTTTACCCTGAAAAATTAAGAGGATCAGCCTCACAAAGCTTATTCACCGAATTGCTATGGTTGGAAAAGACCTTTAAGATCATCAAGTCTAACCATTATCTACCAGGGTCACTACTACTCCACATCCTGAAGCACCTTATCTAGATGGCTTTTAAATCCATCCAGGGATGGTGATTCAACTACTTCCCTGGGCAGCCTGTTGCAGTCTTTGATAACCCTTTTGGTATAGAAGGTTTTCCCTAGTGTTCAACTCAATTCTGCCCTGGTGCATCTTGAAGCCATTTTCTCTTGTCCTATCAATTGTGAAGTGTGAGAATAGACCAACACCTACTTCTCTACAACCTCCTTTCAGGTAGTTGTAGAGACCGATAAGGTCTCCCCTCAATCTCCTCCAGACTAAACAAGCCCAGCCCCCTAAGCCATGCCTCATAAGACTTATTCTAGAGACCCTTCACCAGCTTCGTTGCTCTTCTCTGGACCCACTCCAGCACCAAAATGTCTCATATGGCAGCACCCAAATCTGAACACAGTACTCAAGGTGCAGCCTCACCAGTGCTGAATACAGGGGGACAATCACTTCTCTACTCCTGCTGGCCACACTATTCCAGGTGCAGGCCAGGATTACACACAGAATTACACACAGAATTATCATAGAGGCTGGAATAGACCTTTGAGATCATCAAGTCCAGCCTAAGATGTGACACCACACCACTTAGCTAGAGCATGTCAATAAGTGCCACATCCAATCTTTCCTTAAACACCACAAGGGATGGTGACTCCACCACCTCCCTGGGCAGGCCATTCCAGTGTCTAATGACCCTTTCCATAAGGAAGTGCTTCCTGATATCCAACCTAAACCTCCCCTGGTGCAGCTTCAGGCCATGCCCTCTTGTTCTGTCATTGGCTGCCTGGGAGAAGAGTCCAGCCCCCACCTGCCTACAACTACCTTTCAGGTAGGTGTAGAGATGCTGTTGGCCTTCTTGGCCACACTGCTGGCTCATGTTCAGCCGACTGTTGATCAAAACCCCCAGGTCCCCTTCTGCTGAGCAGCTTTCCAGCCACTCCTCCTCAGGCCTGTAGTGTTGCCTGGGGTTGTTGTGGCCCAAGTGCAGGACTTGGCACTTGTTGAAGCCTGTATGATCCAGCTTGTTCAAGTCCCTCTGAAGAGCCTTCCCATAGGTACTGGCAGGCAGCTCCCAGGCTCCTCTCTAGCAAGCCCAGTTTTATTGCCATCCCCCTTTGAGTCTAGTTTGAAGACCTTTCGATAAGCCTGATAGTTCTTGCCACCAGTGGCACCAGCCTCTGAGACACGTGTTACTCAGGTGTGTTTTCCTGTTCCTTTCAGTGTTCTTCCTGACACTTAAGGGATTGAAGAGAACACTACCTGTGCTCCCCATCATTCAACCAATTGCTCCAGTGTCTTGAAGTTCTTTTTAGTTGCTTTTAGACTTCTCTCCACAGCCTCATTGCTGCCAACCTGCATAACCAGTAGCAGGTAATAATCAGAAGGCTGAACCAGACCAGAGAGTTTCCTGGTGATGTCTCTATCTTGGGTCTGAGGGAGGCAGTACTGCCCTGTGGGATGAATCTGGTCAGCACATGGGGCCTCTGTTCCCCTCAGAATGCAATCATCTGCAACAATGATCCTCTTTTTTGAATTAGCAGGATCACCTCTAATGTGTGGGACTGGCTGACTCATCCCAGGCAGCCCCTGGATGGACCTTCATCTACATCCTCATTTGCCTGGCCCTCAAGGTCTAAAGCCCCAAACCTGTTGTGTGAGGGAACTGGGGAAGTTGAGGGAGGCCAGGAGGGGATTCACCTGACTCCCCGTGCGGGGACCTGTTTCCATTCCTACCCCCCTTAGGTCCCCTCCTTCTGCCCGGTGGCAAGAGGGGAGGGGACCCTCTTCTTCTGTCCCCAGGCTGAGCAGATCCCTCACCCGGTCACCCTGCACACAGGGGCGTCTCTGCTCCCTCGGTACGAGTGCCGGGCTCCGGCGCCCCCTGCGGCCAAGACCTGCACGGCCGCAGGTTC
>JAAGNO010009318.1:0-17271 GCA_033439905.1 Ceryle rudis | reverse complement strand
CCGCGTCTGCTGCGATCGGTGGCTCGGCGAGTGGCCGCCGGCGCTGTTCCGCCTCGTTCAGATCTGCCGCCGGTGGAGAGGCCCGGCCCGGGCCGCCTCAGCAGCCGCCCACGCCGCCGGCCCCTGGCACAGGGAGCCACTTCCTGGCTTCAAAACCTCCCAAAAGAGCTCCCGGACGGCCCTTTTTGCGGCCATTCCCCTTCACAGTGCAGTCTTGCCTGCACTTGGAGCTGGTCTCGTCGGTGAGTCTTCACTGAGTGTGTTTCTGGTGGAGTTTTCTTGCATTGACATCTGTGCATGCTGTGGAGCGAACCAAACCACTGGCTGCGTGGTGTCATCTGGTTGTGACACAGCGGGGCTTCACACACTGTTTGTGTTAATTCCCAGCTCAGTCCTTCCAGGAATATCAATGTGTTCCTTACAGACCTTGAAGTTGGGAATCATAGAATTTTGGGGGTTGGAAGAGACCTTTAAGATCATTTACTCTGACTGTTACCCCAGCACTGCTAGGTCACTAGTAAACCATGTCCCTCAGCACTCTTCTAAGAACGTCAGCTCAGCTGCTGGTGTTCAGCCATGAAGTACAACGTGAGTGCTTTCTGCATCCAGGACCACCTACAACCAAAAAAAGGCAAAGAACTTCTCAGACAAACTTTTCATGCATTTCTGCAGTTTATTATTCTCTTCTGATTAACACAAGACAGCATTTAGGCCTGGACTTTGCTTAGTAAAACTTGCTACATACCTCTGTTGATCATCTCTGCCTGAAGCTGCCAGAGAAGGAATTGCAAACTCTTGCCATCACTCACTCTTTAGAGACTGGTGTTCATAATGGGCAGCGCTACACAAGTCCCTGTTGACCTCAGCAGGAGCAGAGACTTTGTCCCCAGCTTGCATCCTGTGGGCCTGGCTGAGCTCACCAGCCTGTGCTCATCCACTGAGCTCAAGCAGGTGGAGCAGATCTCCATGGACTTCAGAAACAAAGCTGCAAACAGCAAATTTAGGTGAGATTAATTATCCTTTTTATAAGGAATACTTGAGAGCGTCCTAATCTATACAGCTAGACTCGGGGCTGTCATTAGATATATTCTGCTCTTGCTTAATGCTCTCAAGACATCATTTTATTTAAGGACTGCTATTATTTTTGTTAAAATGTTGAGAAGCTCAAATTGTGTATCTATGCCTCTCTTAGTTTTGACATTTCCTATGTATGGGATGCTTGACTTTGCAAGACTAAACTTCTCTACTTATACCTTGGTATAATTAGCATTATAGATCATAAGGGAATACACAAGAATAAAGGATTAATCAGAAACTATTATCTTTAATTAAAATAACAATTTAAATAATTAATAAATTTCCCATAGCTTTACTTGCATTAATGATGCTGGTGGGCAAGATTATTGGAGCATAATCACAATATAGCAATTCACTAAACAAAAATAGATGAGTCAGTTTCAGTTAACTGTAATGAAATAATTAGCATTTGTTGAAAGGAAAAAGGACAAAAATCAATATGGAAGAAAAATAATTCACACCATCCAGAAGGGATTGAAAAATTAAAGGAAAAAAAAAATCTTTAGAAAAATGCACTTTCAAGTGTCTTTGAGAAATTAATCAGAAACAAAGTAAACAGCCATTGAACGTTCAAAAATTCAATGTGGTGAAAGTGAAAATCTTTAGGAATAATTAAGGTGAATAAAATCTCTTTGCACTGCAAACATAGAAACTAAACCTTAATCACAGCAGGAGTCAAGTTTGATAAGACAAAGACGTCACTAATGGTGTCACAAATATATCATTACTGGGCTGTGATCTTACTGTCACTCCTCAGATCAAATTAATAGGTTTTTTTGACTGGAAAATTTGTTTGCATGGGGACTGCACAATTCTGCTGGATGTTTTTAGAATGTTTTTACTCATGCAAAGTAAGGAACATCTAGAAGCCTGAATGTAAATTAAAAGTCAATGACAGAAATTAAAATATATCACAGATACCTTCATAGGTATTTATCCTCACCACCACAATGACCATTTTAATAAATTATGGTCTGCTGAAGTCAGGGATGGTCTTGAAAAACTTACCTGGAAACTGTGGGGGTGTGTTGGTTTGGGGTTTTTTTTAAGAGACTATATTGGGCAAAAAATGTTTCAGAGCAAATGTAATGTGTACAGCTCAGGGAGTACGTTCCAAAGAAATTCTATTCAGGTGAGAAGCATCAAAGCATTCAAGCAAGACCTTGAATGTGTTATTAAGCAGTAAATAGCCTGGGAATGAAGGTAGAAAAATAGATATGAAAGGGAAGGCAGTGGATGTGATGAGCTTTCTTCAGAAGCCGTTTTTTCCACTGGCCTGTGATTTAGATGTGAATTTATTCTGTACGTCACGTATTATTTATATCTTTTCTTGCCACCTTTTTATCTTGTGATTTTAGGTTTGGAGTGACTTTAATGGGAGCAATGAACAAAACTTAGCATAAAATAAAGATGTGATCCTGAGAGGCAGGCCAGGATTTGGCCCCTGTAAGGAGCCAAATATTATTGAAATATTAAAGGTCATAACAGTTGCTGATTGTCTGCTGGAATTTCTCCTAAAATATTGCCTAAAAATACTCCAAGTTTAAATGGAAAGTGTCATTTTCCCCCAAGTAACCTATTTCTCTTTAGCCATTAATTGAAGGAAGAATACTGTGAGTCATCTGTTATTCTGCTCAATTTCTACAGGTTATGTAGCAAATTTTAATGAATTTTTTTTTTTTTACAGTTCACTGATATCTTTAGTGATACAATGTTTTGGGGTAATTATTTCAGCTGCTAAAATCATTTAAAGTATAGGTTTGATAAAAGTACATGCATAAAAAGCCTAGCTTGCTTAGAGGCTATGTAGAAGGAGTATTGATAAAAAGCATTTATTCCATAGGTTACCAGTATAAATCTGGCCAAGCTCTGTAATAAAGCTTTAAGATGGGCATTTGTCAGCCTATCCATCCTTGTCTAGAACAGACTTTTTCAGGCAGCCTGTGAGCAGGGATCAGAACCGAGGTCTCTTGTCTACAGCATCCCTTTCTATCCTTTGTGAATCTTGCAGGATTTGTTCGTGGTAGCCCATTTTCGTCAGAACTTTGCAGCCTTTTGGACATTTGGATTCAGATTAACTTGTCTACAGCTGACGTCTTAAAATTGGTTGTGCTGCTTCCCAAACCAATCCAACCCCCTGTACCACTGTCTCTGCCTCCTGATTATTTAGCCACTCCTTCAATCTTTGTCTCATCCACCAACTTTATTAGTAATGATTTTATATTTCTTTGTGATCAGTGATATAACATAAAGAAAAGTAGTGCTAAGAACTAGTGGCTTTAGGATCTCACTTGAAACGTGTTCAAGAACAATCCCCTAATGAATGATCAATTGCTGAGGCTTTAATCCTCTTAATTAAATGTCACGTTGATTTTTATATTGTTCAGGTTACTCAAAAAGTCATGTAGTAAGCACCATATAAAGTAGCATTTAGAAGTCTATTATACTATCGTGGTTACTGTTAGCAACTTGAAACTCCATAAAAAAATCAAATTAGTTTGACAAAATCTGCTTGGTATACACCCGTGTTGATTGGCATAATTATATTAGTCATCTTTATTTCCCTATTAATCAAGTCCCTCTCAGCTATTTCATTATTTTCTCTGGGATCACTGTCAGGCTGACAAGCCTTTAATTACCCAAGCTGCCTGTATACAACCTACTGAATCACAGAATCACAGAATCATAGAATCATAGAATGGTAGGAGTTTGAAGGGACCTCTGGAGATAATCGAGTCCAACCCCCCTGCCAACGCAGGAACACCCAGGGCAGGCCACACAGGAGCAGATCCAGGGGGGTCTTGAAAGTCTCTAGAGGAAGAGACTCCACAACCTCTGGGCAGCCTGTTCCAGTCTCTGTCACTCTCACAATGAAGTTTTTCCTCATGTTGAGATGAAACTTCCTGTGTTTCACCTTGCTACCTCTTGCCTTTTCACAGGGCACAACTGAAAATAGACTGGCCCCTTCTACTTGACACCCACCCTACAGATATTTGTAAACATTAATAAGATCCCCTCTCAGTCTTCTCCTTTCCAGGCTAAACAGCCCAAGGGCTCTTCAGCCTTTCCTCATCAGAGAGATGTTGCAGTCCCTTCATCATCTTTGTAGCTCTCCGTTGGACTCTCTGTAGTATTTCCCTGTCCCTCTTGAACTGGGGACACCAGAACTGGACACAATACTCCAGATGTGGTCTCACTAGGGCAGAGTAGAGGGGGAGGAGAACCTTCCTCGACCTGCTGGCCACACTCTGCTTTATGCACCCCAGGATACCATTGGCCTTCTTGGCTACAAGGGCACATTGCTGTTCCATGGATATCTTACTGTCCACCAGGATGCCAAGGTCCCTCTCCATGGGGCTGCTTTCCAGCGGGTCTACCCCTATACCGGTACATGGTGGTGTTCCTCCCCAGGTGTAGGACTCTACATTTATCCTTGTTGAACTTCATTAGGTTCCCCTCTGCCCAGCTCTCCATCCTGTCCAGATCTCACTGGGTGGCAGCACACCCTTCTGGTGTATCAGCCACTCCTCCCAGTTTAGTATAATCAGCAAACTTGCTGAGGGTACACTTTATCCCCTCATCCAGGTCATTGCTGAAGATGTTGAATAAGACTGGACCCAGAACTGACCCCTGGGGAACACCACTACTTACAGGTCACCAGCTGGACTCTGCATCACAACCCTCTGAGCTCTATTGTTCAGCCAGTTCTCAACCCATCTCACTGTCTGCTCTTCTAACCCACACTCCCTGAACTTACCCACAAGGATATTATGGGAGACAGTATCAAAAGTCTTGCTGAACTCAAGATAGACAACATCCACTGCTGTCCCTGCATCTACCCAGTCACACCATCATAGAAGGCTATCAGATTAGTCAGACATCCCTTTAGTAAATCCATGTTGGCTACTCTTGATAACCTTCTTTTCTTCCATGTGCTGAGATATGATCTCTAGAATGAGCTGCTCCATCACCTTTCCAGGGATGGAGGTGAGGCTGACTGGTCTGTAATTAAGAAGGTCTTCCTTCTTGCCATTTTTGAAGGCTGAAGTGACACTGGCTTTCCTCCAGCCTCAGGCACCTCGCCTGTTCTCCATGACCTTTCAAAAATGACGGAGAGTGGTAGCGCAACATCAGCCAGCTCCCTCAGCACTCGCGGGTGCAGCCCATCATGGCCCATGGATTTGTGTGTGTTCAGTTTAACCAAATGATTTCTAACCCAATCCTTATTGACCAGTGGAGAGACTTCCTCCTTCCAGGCTTTCACTCTTACATCCAAGGTCTGGGAATCCTGAGGTCTGGTCTTAACAGTGAAGACTGAAGCAAAGAAGGCATTCAGTAACTCCGCCTTCTCTGCATCCTCTGTTACCAGGTGACCCACCTTCATTCAGCAGTGGGCCCACATTTTCCCTGTCGTCCTTTTACCATTCATGTATTTGAAGAAGCCCTTCTTGTTCTCCTTTACTTCTTTTGCCAGAGTTAATTCCAAGATGGCCTTGGCCTTCCTTGTTGCATCCCTACAAACCCTGACAGCATTCCTATAATTCTCCCAAGAGACCAGTGCCTTTTTCCACATGCTGTCAACTTCATTCTTCCACTTGATTTTTTTCAGCATCCCCTTGCTCATCCATGCTGGTCTCCTGCCTCCTCTACTTGAGGAATGCACCTATCTTGAGCTTGGAGGAAGTAATGTTTGAATATCAGCCATTGATATTCAGACTCTCTTGGTCTCCTTTACTTTCTAGAGTCTTAGCCCAAGGGATTCCCCCCAGTAGGTCTTTGAAGAGGACAAAGTTAGCCCTCCTGAAGTCCAGGGTTGCAATCTTACTTACTGCCTTGCTTCTTCCTTGTATGATACTAAACTGTACCATGTTGTGATCACTACCACCAAGGCTGCCCCCAACCCTCACATCCCTGACCAGACCTTTGTTCGTTAATAGAAAGTCCAGCAGCACTCCCTTCCTCATTGGCACTTCAGCACCTGCATCAGGAAGTTACCATTGATGCCTTGCAAGAGCCTTCTGGACTGAGTATGCCTCACTGTGTGGCCTTTCCAACAAATATCAGGGTGATTGAAGTCACCCATGAGCACAGGGCATGTGATCTTGAGGCTACTTTCAGCTGCCTGTAGAAGGTCTTGTCAACATTCGCTTCTTAGTTTGATGGTCTGTAGTAGACACAACAGTTTCACATATATTTGTGTGCCCCTTAATTCTCACCCGTAAGCTTTCAACACATTCTTCACCCCCCACCCCGGAAAGAGCTCAGTGGATTTCAGTTGCTCACACACATAAAGAGCAACTCCACCACTTCACCTTTCTGGTCTGTCTTTCCTAAAAAGTACCTAGCTGTCCATGGCAACATTCCAGTCATGTGAGCTATCCCACCATGGCCCAGTAATTGCACTGAGATCATGGCCCTGTGACTGAACATAGATCTCCAGTTCCTCCTGCTTATTCCCCGTGCTGCATGCATTGGTGAAAATACTGGCACAACTGAAAATAGTGGCACAACAGGACTTGTCTTCTAGTCGTCCGGAGGTTTATGTGCTCACGTGTGAAGAACAGCATTAATGGCAGAAGCACCTCTTTTACAGTTCTTGGTTGTGTGTGGAGCAGATTATTCAAATGTTAATGTGGAGAACATACAGTTTAGTTGCTTACAGGGTAACAGAAAGTTTACATTGGAGGAGCAAGTACAAGTAATTAATAGACATTAGCAACCAGGGCACATTACAGGCAGGCAGAAAGATAGCATGTGGCTTATATGAAAGACAATTTTATGATTGCAGAGGATTTTAACATTACCTCATTCATCTGAAAATGGGAGAGACTTGATAAGTGCAGAAGTGCTACGTGAAAGTAGCAGTTACAAATTATTACTATGTGAGCATTTATCCACTCATCTCTGGGCCTGTCAATCAGTATTTTTTTTCTCAGTCAGTTATCAAAAATATAAACAAATTAGAAACTTGCTGGGTTTTTTTCTGCCAGAGAAACTTGACTAGAAGTCCTTGGTTATATACTCAACTTTGCAAATACCAAAGACTTGCTCCATGTTAGAAGCTCTGATAGAAGTAAAAAATGCAGCTGTAGTTACATTAATTAATAATTACTAGATACAGATTTCCAAATCTGGTATCCTCAAGGAGACATCCTGCTTTCTTCTTTTCCTACTCCTGGCTACAGTATCATCATGAACTGGACATTGTTAGCAGTGGTCTTTGATGGGGCGCCCACCAGGATTGCACAGGGCTCCAAAGCTCAGCATCCCACAGGCTGGCCTGTGTTCGTGCTGGTTTTCTCTGGCAGGGGTACTGAGCAGTAGGGGTACTGAGTGATGGGTGGGAGTTGCTTCATCTGAGCAGATACAAATGTTAGCTGAAAGCTAGGAGCTTGCCTGCTTTGTTGGAGACTGTGAGCCTAGAGGAGAAATACATGGACAAAGGCAGGACCTTGGGGGATGTGTGCTGATCTTGCAGATGACTGAAATGAGGTTAAAAAGATGAAAAAGCTCTGTTGTTCTTCCCTCCCAGCTATGCAGCCATTTACTGAGAACCTTCCCCATGGAAGTGCCCCTGTCCTCGCCTGGCTGCCCAGTACCCTGCCCAGAGGCAGAACTGTAGACACCTTCAACCTGCAGACACAGCATGAAGCAGAGCTGAAGTAGCAAATGGGGCATAAAGCTATACAACAGGAAGGCAAACCCCTTTGCTGACGAGGAGGAGATGCAAAACCAAACTGCTGTGAGGGCATTAATTTCCAAAGGAAAACAAATAGTAGTAAAATAGTTACCTGATTCCATTTTAAATACCCATGGTGACAGTACTATTACCATCACATCTGGAAGTCCCCCTGCTGCCGGAGGATGTCTGTGCAGCAAGACTACATGACCCAATGCTTTGGTGGGTGTGCTGAGCAGTGGGAAAACAGTGGTGGAAAGGAAAAAGGTTTTCTGAGACTGTGCCACCTTTTACAATACCAACTGCTGCAGTTCATGCAGTATTTCATTACACTCTCATGCAGTTTTAGGATGTTTGAGCTGGAGGAAGGTGCTGCTGAGGAGGTGGCTGCCCTGATGTTGCATGTTTGCCTGTTATTTTCCTTAGCTATTCACAGGTTTTCTCTTGTGCACCAATTTGCCAAGCCACGTTGTACTTCGAGGTTCACTTTACCACCCTCCTCTGTGGCTCAACTGAGATCTCCCAGCAGAAAAAGAAACTGCTCTTCCAAAGCATGGGACCAGACTAGTGTTAATTGTAATCAATTATAATTGATATGATAAAGGTACCTTAGTGCTCTGGTGCTTACTAATGTGAAAATAGTCATAAAGACACTGAGCTTTAAAAAAAAAAAAAAAAGGAGTGGCATTTTTTACTCTCATGTTACTAAAACCCTAGTTTTACAGTATCCTTACTAAAAGAGTAAAAGATGTTGGTTAATACTAGAGTCTGTGATGTAAGCAGACTGCTGTGCTTCCCTCGACTGTTACCTCGCCCTATGGTAGCTGTTGTGTGAACAGTTGGTCAAAGTTGGAGGGGAAAAAATCCTCTCAAAATCATGTATTGAAAGTCTTATCTTTGCATCAGAACGTGGTGTCACCTTTGTGGTGAGTGATATACTTGTCGCTCCCTGGCCTTATCACTACCGTTCATTTGCGCAGCTATGACTTTTGAAGAATCCTTCTTGCTTAGGAAGAGCTTTTATTATGAGGATGCTTATTGAAAGTCCAAGATCATTGTGATTTTCCTTGTAATAAATATGGAAAGGAGTATATTTTTAGATACTTTATTTTTAAAAGTTCATTTCTATATAAACCCAAGTTTTAATTTCTAATTATTTTTTAGGTTTTCGCATATCATGCCCATTCTTTTTACCTTATAAATAAAACATGCTCAGGGACAGACGTTTGCACAGATGGTATATTTTAATGGGCTTTGTACCAACCTGGTATTAGATACTGTTGCCCATAATAGTGAACTTTCAGTTTTGAAATTTAGAGGTAGTAGCATTTTACCATGGCTGGTTGGATATAGTGACATCGGAATCCTGTAAAGTTTATAATTACACTCACTGCTCTTTAAATTAGATTTCTTGGGTTTATTCTGTTCATTTGGGGGTTTAGGTTACCTACTTGACATTTCTTCGTATATACCACAAAATATGCTAATTTTTGTATTCATAAAGTAAAATATGCTGAGAATGGGACAGGGTCTGTATGGCTGTATCTGAACACATTTTTCTTTGGATTTCAAGTGAAGTCAGTACTTGTGCAAAACACTATGTTAAGATCCCAATCCAACAGCTATAGAAATCTGCTTTTGGTTGGGATGTCTAGCACCATTCCCTGTATCCCTGGTTCTTCTCTGGCTCATAGGCTGGTACAGCTGGAGGAGTCAGTCCAGCACATCTAGAGTTTGCCCAGGGCTGGAGTAAGAGGGGAATGATTCTGCTCTGTTCATATCCTGATTCCCTGTTGGGTGTCAAGCACGTATTTCTTCCACACCATAAATATTCAAAAGCAGAGGAAACTCCTGATCGTTGGAATTATTTGTCAAGCTATCAAAATTTAGAGAACATATGAAGGATTTTTTACAGAAATTGTCTTCTGCATAATTCACCCATCTAATTTCTTATCAGATCAGTCTTACCAGACCTTTCTGCTGACTCGGGCTGTGGTGATCATTTAATCCTATGAAATCTTTACAAAAACCACAGTTTCTGTTTGTTGCAGAGAAATGTAGAGTATATCATGTTTAATATAGGAATTGATCATTATTCTAATGAAAGGAAATAAATATTGAGTGTTTTTTATTAATTGCCCATGAAAATGGTTTGACTTTATCAAATACTCACAGGAACCTAATCCAGCCCATTTTACTGAGTACTTCTTGCAAATAACTCCAAAGTGGTTACCTGTGTAAATAATAGGACGTGAAGGACTTAGAACTAGATACCAGGAATACTCCCCATAATTTGATATCCCTGGGTATTTTTATATAATTTTAAATAAAATTTCTACCTGCCTTTTTTTTTTTATTTCTTGTACTCCAGAGCAAACGTGTGCAGCATTTGGTGTGTTTGGGTAGTGGGTGGCTCATAGTGGAGATCAGAATTCCCCCAGCAGTGAGTGGGGTCTGACAGCAGCCTCCAGCTCTGCAAGACCAGGCTGTGGTTTCTTGTATTCATGCCTGTAAGTGCCTGCTCCCACAAATTAAATCAGAGCAGTGACTCCGGTGTCCTCACATTCACTGATGTGAAAATTTGGCTCGTAGCATTCTCCAAATAATACTTGTTCAAGAGCCCACACTTTTTTACTGAGACATCTAATAAAGTTAACATGTTGTGAGGTGGAATGGTCAAGAAATGATTAATTTTTGCTTTCTTATCAACTTCTTTGGGTACCAGTAAAATAATTCCTTGTTGGCCAAATCTTGAAAAGCTGTCTCTGATTTTATTAGGAGAGGGTGTAGAGTTTAGAGCCCCCAGATGAGTATCTTTCTGATGATGTTTACCTGTTTTCGGTTTCTAGGAAAGGGCTAAAAAGGAAGCAGGGTGCTGTTAGGTCTATCGGGACCATGAACCAGTGCTCCTCAAATGAGGAAGAATGGTGTGTTTGGGAAAATAGATTTGATTTCTAAGGCTTGGTTTTTTCAGAAAATATTAAAAATACCGTGGTGCAGTGCAGCACCACACCAGGCTTTCATTCTTATGAGTTAATTATTTGGGGAAAGTAGGCTTTCACAGACCGGGATTAGTGTGACTAACACTTGAAGGTACATTTCTGCCCAGCATTACTGCAGAGCAGGCAGACCCCTCTGCAGTTGTGTGGGTGCTGACCAGCTCAGGGCTGCACCCCAACACCACAAGGGACTGCGTTTGCAAGCAAAGGCAGGTAGCAGGTGCTGCTCCCTCTTGCATTGGTCAGTGCATAGATGGGAGGTGCTACATAATGGCTGATGGAGCAGAACATGTGATGTGTGCTTCCAGTGGAATATTAAGTAAGAGAAATTATGGCAGAGTTCATCATCTGCTATTGCTGCTACCATCCCTTTGCTCAGTGCAGGGTGGCACTCCTCAGGCACGGTTCGGTCTGTCACTTAACAACCACGAGTGCTGCCGATACACGTGAACAGGTGGCTCAAAGGGACCCCAGCCAGGGGAACTCTCTGCCGTGACACAGGGGGTCTGTGCGGAGGGGTGAGAGGGTGCAGAGTTCTGCTGGAGGGGAATTCATCTGGGTCACCATCCTCATCCACAGCCTACTTTGTCTGTGAGCCCCACAGGACCTGCTGTTGGGGTGTGCTGGCAGGCTGGGAGGAGGTGTCCAGCTTGACTTCAAGGAACAATAAAACCAATTGCGGCCAAGATTCCGATTTTTTTTTTCCCGTGTGATAGGTGATAGTTGTATATACCCATCATTGGTTCTAATGAGATCCTTTTTTGTCTTTTTTCTCTTTTCTTGCTTTTCCCTTTATTCTTTTTCTCCTTGGATATACATTCCGGGATGCTCAGGGAGGGAATATATTGTCCTGGTTCATCAGCTCCATTCAGTGTTTATTTAATCGGTGATCACCTTGGCTTGAAAGGATTTATTTTTCCTGCTCAGGCTCTGCCTAGAGAGCTTTCTTTAGTTCAATTGATGAATTTATGTCCAATCTGAGTTTTGTACCTGCTTTTGATATAGGATGGGGAGTGTCAGCATTTGTATTTTTAAATATTTGGAGGTGTTTGGCCAGAAGGTAAAAATCCTGTTAGTTTTTCTCAGCTGGTGAAGTTCAAGTGGACAGGCTACACAAGGATGAGAAGCAGGATTTCACTGTGAGCTTGCATATTGTATCAAAAATAACAGGAGTCCATCAGAGAAATCAGTCATGCGTTCCAGAAAATACCATTTAAAATTCAGGGACACCCTTGCCCAAGTCGTGTCCTGTGGTCAGCCATCAAAGTGAATTACAGATACCTCCCAGTAGGATCACTCCTCTCTTTGGTGTCCTTTTGCTGACCGTTGAGCTTTTATGATAGAGAGGGATTTTTCCCCCCTTCTAGAAGTCTCCAGCTTTATCTAAGGGCTGTCTCAGAAAACCACAAGTTTGCTATTTCAGCTGCAGCACCACCCTGTAGGGATGTCGGGCAAAGCAGAATGATTTTCTTCAGTGTGAGTGGTTGGGCAGTGGGTGTCTCTCTCTGGAGCTGCACCCTCTGCTTCAGGGTCCTGTCAGGCCCTGTGACTCCCATCTCAGCTGGGTGGGACACATGACCACAGCCACTACCTGCAGGAGCTATCTACATTTGGTTTGGTTTATGACAGCAAAGGGCCCAATATCATCAGTTCTGTTTGTGTTAAGAACTGAACCTGTCATTTGGAAAACTATTGTTAACCTATCATGGTGGAAGGCATTTCTGTAGCTAAGCTTTTATTTCCAGCAAAGAAAAATCTTTTTGCTCTGGTGGTGGCTACCAAACTTGAGCTCCTCAGCAATCAAAAAGCATGGAAAAACCCTTTGCTTTAATTGCTTAAGAAACTTCATTTTGTGGTTGCCATTAGAAGTCAGAAGCTGCATGTGTTACCATGGGCTGCACTGGGGGGGTTGTGTGTCAGAGGAGAAAGGGATGGAGATCTACAGCTTTGTGACCAGAGTCCTCAGACATCTTCAAGCAAGCTGGTGGCACTGCCCAGAAGCTTCACTTCACAATGGCCCATCAAATAGCAGTGCACCTCAGCATGGCATTTTGCATTGATGAGAGTGTGGCACATGGGACTGGTTCCTCCCTTTGCTACCGCTGATGGTATCAGCAGGTTATGTAGAAAACTAATGACGGACTGAAGTCTGCTTTATTCATATTGTTTCATGGGAGATGGGCATAGATGTTGCAGTTCCGGAAATCACTGCATAAGCAATTAGTATTTTTTTTAACCTCTGGTTTGCCTTCCTCCTTCTTAGCATTTAAGTCTTGCTGCCAATAGATCTAATTGAATAGAAACCTGTGATGGAAATTAAGCATTCAAAACACATGCTGGTTATAACAAAATAACCATTATCCTTCTGGGAATTGTGTGTGTGCATATTGAGCGAGGGATTTGCCGCTTTGCTTTTAATTCCATGTCATTTAGAATTACCAAATGAATAGGAGTGTGTGTATCTGGGCTTGTTTTCATTCCCCTAATGAACAAAAGATCAAATCCTAATTAAGGAGAAATAATTATCAGTTCATCCTCTCACAGTTCTTCTTTCTGTGTTCCACTGATACGGTTCTGAATACGTAGAGATGGAGTCAAAGATTAGAGGTAGTTTATGGCCAAATTCTGATTTTTAATCTTGCAGCAGGTCTGTCTCATGCGCTGGTGAGCTCATAAAACAGTAAATATGATGGCTCCATAATTAGTCTGGTTTGTAAACAAATAACACTATTTAGCTGACAGTGCAAAATACTTTTCATCAGCATTCATCAAATAAACACTTACTTGGGCGTGCCTTTTTGAAAAATGTGGATTAGTATCTAATGGACTGAGATTTCTTGTCAGACCACAGCATGGAGCACAATTACTGGCTTGTGCCTTCAAACCAGTGCTGGCGTTGAAGGGAAATTGGGGTGCCTGAGGGACAGCAAGTCATTGGAGGGTGCAACTACAACTCGTTAGGACACCTTGTTTGCACAGTACAATACTCCAGTCTATCCCGAAGCTTATCAGGCATGCCTGTCTGTACTATAGTCATTCCATCCCTCAGACCTCTTGCTTCTTGTCAGCATATGCCAATCCCAGCCTGAAGCAAAGTCAAGAGGTATGGGTGCCTCTCCCTCCTCCAGGCACCTGCTTGCTTGTCTGGGATTGTGGAAGCAACCACTGCATCTCATTCTGCCCTCGCTCACAGTGGCATGACAGCATTGACATCAGCTGCCTGTACCGCACTGAATGCTGGAAGTAATGGTGATTTGCAGCAACTGCTCTGTCTCACAGCTTTAGGAAGATCATGCCATAACAGGAGCTACAACACATGAAATGTCTCTTGTCTTACAGTCACCGTACTGGAAGAGTACAAATTGTTCTGAAAAATAGCTTTAAAAGATTGGATCCTCACTGACAATCATATGTCAGTTTTAATGAATGTTTGTGAGTGAGGTGGAAAGGGTTTGGAAGTAGACGTGTGCAACATGGGTGCCTTTAAAGCAGCATCAGCAGGGGTGCAGATGCCACCGAATGAAGTCAGGATGAGCATGACTTTCTCCAGCCTGGAATGTGGCAGTGGCATTTCTTTTATAAAAGGCAAGTCATTTATTGTTTTAAGAGCAAGGGCTGGATCAGTCTACCCGGAGGAAGAGAGATGTCAGATTCACGCGATTGCTCTGAGGAACATCCAAGAGAGGCAGAGAAGGAGAAAGCTCATGGTGCCCCTTAAAATGTGATAGATGGTGGTTCTTGTGAGAGAGAGCTTGGCTTGATTCTCAGGTTGCAGTGGAAGTTTGCAAGGTGCAGAGTTATGAAAGGAAGTTTGCTTTTGTACTTTGTGAAATGAGCATATTTAAAATAGAAAGAAAAACTTGAAATGCCACAGACCGTGAAATGAAAATTTCATTTGATATTTCAGGACAGAATTACGTGTTGGATGCTGTGCATCCTGGGATCGTGCTGCGGTCCTAGATACTGCAGCCAGGTGCCTGCAGTGGCCGCAAGCACTTCTGGGATTCTCCAGCTCGCAAAGACATTTTGGCTCATGCCACTCATATAGTGACCAATCTAAAGAAACCTATGAATTTATCACTATGAAACCAGCAGGGCATTACAATGCTTTTTAGTTGTGGAAAACACTGAGAAGACTGGAAATATGGAAGCGATGGGCACAGAAAAGCAGGGTCTGGAGTCAGCAGGTTAATGTGGGACTCTTTGGTGCATTGTCTGACATGGAAGAGTGAGCAGTGCGGGGCCCAGCAGGATTTCAGTCCTTATAGATGCTGACAGTTGTCTCTAGTTGTGTTCAGTTAGGTATCTGGGGCAAAGGGAGCATCTTACACCCATGTACTTCAGCTACCTTTATCTCATCTACTTCTGGAATAACAGCAACTAAACAAGGTCTTAATAAAAAGGACTGTTGTCTGAAGGTTGTTCTCTTTTTGTGGGATCCCTTCAGCCTCAGTTATCTCGTGCATTGTAACTAAGAGAGCCCTCTGGAAAAATCAGAAAGAGGTGGGAGCAAAATCTCTGCCAGAGCATACTGAAGGCAAGAGCATTTCCTCCTAGTAAGAGTCATGCAAAGGCCAATACAGTGTCACAGAGCAGGGTACACATTTGCCACTGCACTAAAAACTACTGATAAAAGATTTTTTGATAATTTTAGTTTTATAACATCCAAGTGCATCACAGTCGTTACTCATCTTCATCCCCAGTTAGTGAATAACGGAGCAGAGAAGGTTCTATGTAGATGTAGTCAAATAGCTGTAGTAGACTGGAAGACTACAGTAGACTAAAGGTAGATTGCTAAAGGTGTTTAAGCACATCATTTTTTTTATCCTAGGAGATCTCTCTAAGGTCATTTGGGATGATGGGGCCGTAGCAGGGAATTGAATTCAGGTGAACTAACCCCTGGATTATCCTGCTGCCAAAGCAGGGCAGTTTAGAAATGCAGAGATAAAGGGATGTCTGTGTGATCCTTATCTCAGTTTGACACAGTGAATTTAGAAAAGATGGGGTTGGGGTGCAGCCTTTGATTTCATAATGTTGTGATCAGCATATTTAGTACTTCTGATCCATGCTGTTGACACAAGAATGGCATTTCAGAGATGTGGAACAGCAGGCAAAGTTTCTTATTTTCAAGGCATGTTTTGTTCTTAATCAAAGCAAGGACAAATAGTCCATCAAAATTCCTGCCCTGCATCATCTGAGCAGAGAAACTGGAATGAATGATGCGCCGATGATGAATAGGCCTATTACCTTCTAAATTGTACTGTATAGTACCTCTCATAACAACACAAGATGCTGATGCATATTTTTTTGATTTGATGATTTAATACTTATTATGTTTTTTTAGTTCTCATTCTGGAGGCAATATGGGCAGGAAGACATGTATCTGATATATATTGAAGTTAAAGTTGAAAAGTTCGTTTCATATAATCGTATGAAAAAGAACCGTATTTTTTATAGTAATAATAAAAACAGTCAATTGGTTAACACTTTTCTGTTACAAAGTATGGAAAATTTCAAAATAGGCTCCTTGTGTGTGTGTCACTGTGGGATATTGCCTAGTTATAGACAGTGGAGGATTATCAGGGTTATGAAGTTAGGATGAAAGTTGATGTTCTGAACTGTAGCTAGTTTTGCCATTCCTATGATGTTTAGACACCCTTTGTTATGGGACACCATTGTTGCAAGTAATTCCAGAAAGAAAATCAAAAGAATCCTTTCTGTAGATAAATTAGTGATATTTTGGCCTTCTTAGGTCACCTGAATATGAGCTGGAACAATAAAATGGTTATATTTGATGATTTTCCTTCATCAGAAAGCTGGGGTTTCCTTCTTCAGAAAAAAAACCTGCATCCACCTTCTTTGTCATTTCTGCACCATATGGTGGTTTGCTGTGATTCTGTGATCAGCCAGTCCTTCTGAATATCTGGAAGTGTCTGTCTAGACATTGAAATGTCTGTCCTCTACCATTTCCAGATGATGAGCTTTCTGCTTATACCAGAAATGCTCATTATTAGTCCCTTGCTCAGTGACCTTGCACTTTGTACGGTTGATTTCCATCTGTTTCTATTAGTTCAGACCTCAAGGTCATCTGGTTATTACTGTGTGCAATCCTAGTTCTCTTCTGAATTGACAGAACTTCTCCTAACTAGGTATCATCAGCAAATTATTACAGCCCTCTTGATTTTGGTTAGAGTGTTTAATGAGATTGATCCCCAAAATGAATCTTTGTGGAAATCCCCTGATAACCCAGAGGTTTCATTGCGAAGGAACAACTGGAGTCTGCTGGAATGCACTACATGCCAAAAAATGAGCCAGCAGGGTAGAAGATCAACCTGGTTGAGCAGGGAGCTTTTACAGGAACTCAGAAAATGAAGGAGTGTATCAACTTTGGAAGAAGGGGCAGGTGAACCAGGAAGAGTTTAAGGACATTGCAAGGTCGTGTAGAAAGAGAATTAGAGATGCAAAGGCTCAGCTGGAACTTAAGCTGGCCAATTCTGTCAAGGATAATAAAAAGTG
>JAAGNO010009317.1:0-17580 GCA_033439905.1 Ceryle rudis | reverse complement strand
CCCCCCGCCACAGTCAGCCAGCAGCCCCTGACCCCGGGTCCGGGCCCTGCTGGGCCTCCAGGCCCTGCCCCACACAGGGCCTCCTACCTGGCGCTGCCGGGGTTGCTTCGAGCCGAGCTCCGGGGGAATATTCTACCCCCCTCACCCTGCTTATATGGCCGGGGCCAAGAGGTGCGAATCGCCCAAGGTCATGCAGCCCACCTGCGCCGGGCTTAAAGCCAGCGCGGCTGCTCTAGGTCACGCAGGTGGCCAGAAACAGGGGTTTCTGCAAAAGTCCGTCACAAAATAACA
This sequence comes from Ceryle rudis, assembly GCA_033439905.1. Lineage (NCBI taxonomy): Eukaryota > Metazoa > Chordata > Aves > Coraciiformes > Cerylidae > Ceryle > Ceryle rudis. Next base: position 17,289 of record JAAGNO010009317.1, on the reverse strand, counting down.
AGTCTGCGGGCAGCAAAACAGGAGGAGTCTGAGCCCTGCATGGTGCTTTGACCCCGTGGTGGTCCTGCACCAAAGTTCCCACCCAAGTTCCGCCTTCAGGCACTGAAATGTATGTGGCTGCTGACCAGAATCCACCACATCTAGAAGCAAAATGCCGGCCTTATGACTGAAATGGGGTTTTTAATATTATCTATGCTTGTGAGGGGAGACCTCCTCACTCTCAACAACTCCCTGACAGGAGCTTGGAGTGAGGTGAGGTCAGGCACTGCTCTCAAGGGACAGTTGACAGGACAAGAGGAACTGGCCTCAAGCTGCACCAGGGAAGGTTTAGGTTGGAGCTGGGGAACAAATGCTTCCCCTCGAGGGTTGTCTAAGGCTGTCCCAGGCTGCCCAGGGCAGGGGGGGAGTCCCCGTGACCCCTGGAGGGGTTTCCAAGCTCCCCCGTGGAGCTGTGGTGCTGAGGGCCAGGGGTCAGTGGTGCCCTGGCAGTGCTGGGGGAACGGTTGGACTCGATGATCTTAGAAGTCTTTTCCAACTTAAACCATTCTACGATTGTCCTATGATGGTTCTGCTTGCACTTTGGGGTAGAATGATGAAGGGCAACAGGCCAAGGCTGACAGCATCGAGGAATTAGCCTTTTTCACTCATTTTTAAAGTTGGGTGTGAGAATGGGGACAGGGAATTAAACCAGAGTTTGCAGAAGGGGAAGTGTTTGGCAAATACAATTCCTGAAAGAGGAGACAGGGAGGAGATAGGAGGGAGTGAAATCTCAGAGGGAAGTAAACTGTAGGGTGAGGTTTATTTGAGGTCATAAAAAAAAAAGAAGACAAGAAGTGCCAGTAAACTCTGCAGAAAAAAAAAAAAACCCACTAATTTTCAGGCCAGAGAATCTTTCATCTGATTTATATCAAATAAAAGTTTTATTAGTGATGTTGTATGACTCAGAAGCTATCACAAAACGGAGGAATCCACTTGGGAAAGATCAGAGCAATTTTTAAGAAGTCATTATTGAAATCTGAAAATCTTTTTTCTTTTTTCTTTTTTTCTTTTTTTTTTTTTTTTTTCATAGGGAATGAACGCTGTAAATAAAAACGGCATCGAGTTAGTGCCTCCGTGTGAAATCTCATTGGAAAAACCCCACGAAATATGGTCCAAAATGCAGAAGTTTCCTCAATGCAATGGAAAAAACACCTTCGCAATAGATGCTCTTGGTGGAAGTTTACATAAGGGCAGCTACTCGCACTGGTGTGTAACGGTCCTGAGACACTCCTGCTGCTTCGAGAAGTAATATTTTTAACATCACACCTACTTTTCCCCTTTGCTTTCTGGGCCGTTAACCTTGAGTCTCCCAAGGAAATGTAAGCAAGGAATGTTTACCACCCTGTCTCACTTTACTATCTACCTCGGCAAAGCATTGGCCAAAAAGTCCCCGTTGCAATTGTTCTCAGATAGTAAAAATGTCCAGAGCTTCCACACCACCCTGCTAATTGCAACCTGCGAACGTACCCGTTTGGAACCGAGCTGTGAATCTGTGTGATCTGTGGAGGATGAACTGCAGTTAATACAAATGGTTCAACAACGATAAATCCAGTCCTCCTGATATGAACAGATGACCAAGGGAATCTCACAAAAAGATACTGCAGTAAAGGAAAAATAGATGAAAATTGATGTCATGTTTCTAATCATTCACGACCAGTTAGAGGCGTTTGGTTCATGTTTTCTATCCTATTTCTACTCTGAGTTTGGCTCTATGGCTGAGCTTTTCAGTAGCTGTTAGTGAGCGGGTCATCCAAACTCTTGTGTAACTGTGTGATGCTGTATCCTGACAAGAAAGAATGAATCACAGACTGGTAGGGATTGGAGGGGACCTCTGGAGATCATCTCATCCAATCCCCCTTCTCCAGCAGGGTCACCCAGAGCACGTTTCCCAGGATCACGCCGAGGTGGAAACCTCCCTGAAATAGGTATTAATCTCTCCTGACTCCCCTCCCAAGGCAATATCCTTATTGCCTGAAAATTGATTATCCTTCATATGGTTTTAGCTTTCATTTTTGAATAGGGAATGTCAAATGTCCAGACTTTCCTAAAATGTACCACCTTGAGTTTCGGTAGTGGATCCACAAGTGGTTTGCGCTAAAAAGAAGAGTTTCTCTGCACTGTTTCAAGCCTTTGCTGCTCTGTAACTTGATTGCTGGTCGTGTACTTCTGTTAGCAAATGGGGCAAAAAGGGTTCTCCCGGTGGGTTTTCACTCTGCCTTCAGAATTCTGAACATCTTCTTCAAATCTCCTCTAATCCTTCTGCTGTCCAAATTGTCATCTTTGCTACTTTAAGTAAGCATCACCATAATTTCAACCCCTGACCTCTCAAATATCCACCCCATCTGTCATATGACAAGAGCAAGGCTGAGGAGACTGTGAGACCCCACCTGCAGTACTGTGTCCAGCTCTGGAGCCCACAGCAAAAGAAGAACATGGACCTGTTGGAGCAGGTCCAGAGGAGGCTATGGAGATGAAGCAAGGGCTGGAACCCCTCTGCTGGGAGGCCAAGAGAGTTGAGGGTGTTCAGCTTGGAGAAGAGAAGGCTCCAGGGAGACCTTATTGCAGCCTTTCAGTATCTGAAAGGGGCCTGTCAGAAAGATGGGGGAGGACTTTTTACAAGGGCTTGTAGTGAGAGGATGAGCGGTAATGGCTTCAAACTGGAAGAGGGGGGATTAAGATTAGAATTAGGAAGAAGTTCTTCACTCTGAGGATGGGGAGACAGTGGAACAGGTTGCCCAGAGAAGCTGTGGATGCTCCATCCCTGGATGTGTTCAAGCCCAGGTTGGATGGGGCTCTGAGCAACCTGCTCTAGTGGGAGGTGTCCCTGCCTGTGCCAGGGGTTTGGAACGAGATGATCTTGCAGGTCCCTTCCAACCCAACCCATTCTGTGATTCTTTGATTCGATGACTGTTCCTGTTTTGGTGTGTCACTAGTCGATGACAGCAGCGTGAATATAACATATACATGTGTGTGTATATATATCCCCTTTTCCATGTATTTAGGCGTGCTCCTACTGCTGCAGTTGCTATAAACTGCCAGACTTCTTTATTAAATTAGCTATCAAAAATGTTTTGCAAGTCATGTCCTGTGTCTTTTCTTTGCATTCAAGTCGTTTTCTTTTGGTTCTTTATTTGTTGTTAAGTGTGTTGCTTCTAAGACATCGGATTTTCTTTCAGGTCTTTTTGTCATGAAGTCTCCTGCTCACAAGACCTTGCTCATTTATTGTGACATTTTCAGGTACAGGATAGTATTTTCTTGGGACTGGAGCATCTGTCTGCACTTTAGTACAAAGTGTCCTTCTAGTGACAGCACCTGAATTTGCTTTCAAGTAAACCAAGTCTTAAACCAACACATGAACTTGGAGGTCAAAGAATGCTATGGGATGGGATGGAAACCTAAAAAAGGAGGGTTCTATTAAAGTCCTCGAGATGTCAATTCACAGAAATTTTAGCCTGAATTAAATTCCTTGTTAAGGACTAACCTCTGAAAGCATCTACTTTCAGCAACATCTGCTGTGGAAGAGAGGCTTGGGCACTGGAGCTGTAACTACCCTCTCGCTAGCCTGAGAGAAGAGACAGATGGAGTCTCAGGGAAGACGTAGGATTGAAAATCACTGTGATTTGGACCTCACTGGTAGTTCTTTAATTTCCCCCCAGAGAAAACTGTCAGATTGGAGCACAGGCATAATATATTTCTACGTCTGTGTGTGTGCCTTACTGAGTCAGAGCCTGGCCTCCATCACTTCCTATGCTCCGGTGACCTCCCCTCATGAACCTCCTCAGCTGTGAGCAAGGGCAGCAGCGTAACCTTGTGCGAATTCACTTGAACAAGTAAATAAGTCTGCTTTTCACATTCATAATCACCAGGAAAAAAAAAAATAATAATAAAAAAAAAAAGGCTGAATGAAACCAGAAACTGGGATTTCGTTTGCCAAGGCGCTCGCGTTTTCTCAGCAGCAGGGATGTGTCCTGCAAATACAGATCTGGAAAGTTCATGTGAATAAAGAGCTGGTTATTTGATCTGGGCACGTTGTGTGCTTTAATTTGCCCTGAAGGAGAGTGTGTGTGTCCGTGTATGTGAAAAGGACTCTGAATGTGATGTCAAAATAACGTTTTTAATAATAGAAATAATCCCTTATACCAGAGTTTTTGTTTGCAGCATATGACGGGAGGTCATCCGGGTATTTTAACTGGTGTGGAACATGGAGAAGGGTCACTGGGAAGTGGAGCATGTGTCTGGGTGGGTATGGGGGTGTGCGTGTTCTCTGGGAACTTTAAAAGGAGTTAAATTTTGATGATATGGCCCATTGATCATCATGATTTTGGGGACACGGCTTAGTGGTTGGGTTTTCAGTGTTAGGTTAATGGTTGGACTCAATGATCTTGAAGGTCTTTTCCAAACAAGATTCTATGATCTGTATGTAAGAAAAGAGGTCTAAGGAGTAGTTCTGAAGAAATGTGCTTTTCGGGGGCACATTCTTCTGTCCAATTAAGAGCAGTTTGGAGATCTGAAGGCAAAATGTAGAGCCCTGTAAGAACCACTGGTGATGGCACATCATTTCCAGTGGCAACTGAGCCATTATTAAAGAGCACTGCTGCTTCAGTGCATGAAAATATGAACGGTCTGGGTCTCTGCAGTTCAACTCCACAATTCTTATAATCCAAGGGAAATCAGGTAAAGATGCGTGTACTTTTTAAATGGCCATTGTGATTGAAATCATTTGTAACCCCTACTAATAAAACTTTTTCTCTCCCTCTTCCCCTAAAACATTCTCCGAGCTTGTTTGATTCCACTTTTAATAGAGATGCACTCACCTCTGTTAGAAAAAAGACAAAACACAACACAACAAAAAGTAAACGAGGAGTCTGGCTATATTGAGCAGGAATACAAGTGGTTCCTGCGCTGGGAGAGGAAGGAAATTGCGTGGTTCAGAGCGTAGAATTACTGGTAAGTTAAGAAAATGTATTTTAGTGGACAAACCATTTTCTGTACTTACAAAGAAGCTTGGCATGGGGAGAAATATGATTTCCTGTAATCAAGGTGCTGGGAGTTGTTTGCCAGCCACCGATGCCTGTAGGGAAATCTAGTAACAAACGGTGTAAATGAAAGGGATTGGCTTCATTTTCTTTAGGGCAAAACCATAAAAAGATATGGTGTTTCATAGGCCCTGTTTCAGTTGGTTTACTTATCTCCTGGCTGCTCTGTTCCAGAAGGTGCTGGAAAATACCCTGACAATACTGGTGAAGCTGACCAGTATGAATTTTTATCTGTTACGCTATGGAGAAATCTGTGTGGTAAAAAAGCTTTTAGATGGTAAATAAGAGGAAAATTTGGTTAATAAGGCCACCGATAAATCTCCTGTTAATTTAAGCGTGCCTGGAGTCCTATATTTAGTGGAGCTTTTGCAGCTATTGCCAAATTCCAGCAAGGCTCAAGCATTTCCAATAATTATTACAGCAGAATTTACAGTGTATATTTTTTCCTATTGACGTACCAAGCGTGTTTGCAGTGGAACACATCCTTCAAGTGATTGGGTTATTGTAGCCCATTTAGAGGTGTTCCCATCTTTGTAATCATCGTAAATTATTTGAAAAATAATCTTAATAAACTCCTTTTTTTCTGAGCGAAGGCTCCTCTTTGCATTCCTTCCTATGCCATGGGCAGGTGAGGTGTCAAAAATTATCTGGGCCACCGCTGTCACAGAACTTAACCGGTCACCTCGCAGGGGCTTGAACCTGTCTGTTTACTGGGAGGCACTTGAAATTAAATCCAGTTCATTCCTTTTGGTCTTTCTGGCCAGGCTGTGTGTGCAGGGGTGTGAGTACGGCTAGGTTTTGTGGACTCAATGTATTGTAGTCTCAGGAATGAATCCGCTTGGAGTTGGTACTGACCTGCTTCTTGCATCGATGGAAATGGATGTTACGATTGCTGGGTTGCAACGTGCGCTGAAATGCATCGGGGGGGGGATTGATACTATTTTTCAAACTGCCAAATAGATAATGTCAGAACGTTTCTGAAATGGGATACTAACAGCAAGATGTACTGCACCAATCAGCCGGCATCAGGCAAAGTACGGCGTAAAACTGGGGAGGTAGGAGACTACTACAGAATTTCCATTTTCATTCCCTATGTCAACAGCTTTGTAACTTACCTAGTAGATTGTTTTATGTTTTCCAGACATATTCTCAGTAGACTACAAACACTACATTCAGCTCAGCCTTCAGAACCCAAAGAATTAGATATGCTGTAGTTTATGAAATGGATGTTTATGAAAGTATCCTTTGTTTGAATTGCTCAAAAACCCAACATGAATTCAAACTTTGACAGCGTAAGCAGAAAATAAGAGGGCCATAGTGATCTCCCAAATGTAGCCTTAACTATTGAGGTTCTCATATTGAAAATGCAATTTTCTGTCTAGATGTTTATGAATGTCTTCAAATTCCCTTTCATAATAGCCCCTTTTTGACAGGCCTTTTTCAACTCTGAAATATGAGAAGAAAGGTTGCTGCAGAATGTGGTATATACCATTACAGGAGGTACACCTCTGTCCCTCAAGCCAACAGCACTCTTTTGGAAGTCAGTGATGATATATGTGTGTGTAGGAGGTTGCAGAGCCCAAGATCCATGGCAGAGAAGCAGGATTCTTTTACTGAATCACGCTAAGTTCAGATGCTAAAATATGGTGTGATACTTTAGGGAGCCTGTCTATGTAAAATGTATGAATTCTGTGTGATTTTGTAAACTGTGTGTGTAACTCCAGCCCTGTGTCATCTTCAGTGTGGTAGCAAACTTCATCATGTCACTGCTGAAGAACAGGCAAAACTGGCAATACTGGATTACTCTCTACAGGTAGAAATGTGTCTGTTTTGTTATGGAGAGTGTCTACATGAAATGAGTCCAGTTCCCCTGGATCACCTCTGTGCCTCAGCCTCCGTGTAATGGAAATGGATGGCAGCAGTGCCATCACAGAATCATATGATCATTGAGTCCAACTGTTCCCCAGCACTGCCAGGGCACCACTGACCCATGGCCCTCAGCACCACAGCTCCACGGGGGGCTTGGAAACCCCTCTGGGGATCACGGGGACTCCCCCCCTGCCCTGGGCAGCCTGGGACAGCCCTCAACAACCCTCAAGGGGAACAAATTGTTCCTAAACCATCCCTGGGGCAACTTGAGGCCGGTTCCTCTTGTCCTGTCCTTGTTCCTTGGGAGCAGAGCCCGACCCCCCCTGGCTCCAACCTCCTGTCAGGAGCTGTCAGAGCCAGAAGGTCTTCCCTCAGCCTCCTTCTCTCCAGGCTCAACAAGCCCAGGGCCCTCAGCTGCTCCTCACCCCCCTTGTGCTTCAGCCCCTTCCCCAGCTCCATTGCCCTTCTCTGAACACGCTCCAGCCCCTCACTGTCCTTCTTGCTTTGGAATATTACCAGGGATGAGTCTTTGACCACCTTTCTGGGCAACCTGGGCCAAGGTCTCACCACCCTCAGCATAAAAAAATTCTTCCTTATCTCTAATCTAAATCTCTCTCTTTTAGTTTAAACCCATCCCCCTTGGTCCTGTCCCAACAGGCCCTGTTCAAAAGTCTGTCCCCATCTTCCCAACAGGCCCCTTGAAGTCCTGAAAGGCCACCAGAAGGTCTCCCCGGAGCCTTCTCTTCTCCAGGCTGAACCCCCCCAGCTCTCCCAGCCTGGCCTCCCAGCAGAGGGGTTCCCACCCTCAGATCATTGCTGTGGCTTCTCTGGTCCTGTTCCAACAGGCTTGTAGTATATAATAGATAAGTGCTGAAATATATAAGAGATATTTCATATATTTCAATTCAATATAATTTTATATAAATATATAAAAGTATTTTGTAAGTACAAAAATGGTTAAAATTCCCATTGGCCTCTGTCCATGCCTGTTCTCAGAAGGTTCTGACATCTGGGATCAGAGCAGAGGACTCTGCTGGATCACTGGGGCTGTGGTGGAGCTGGGCTGGGGAGGAGCAGGGCTGGGGAGTCCCCCGCCTGGGCTGCTTTGCTGGACCTGACTGTTCCTGTACCTCCTGGGAGGTGACATCCCTCCGAAGCCATCCTGAGGCAGTAGTCCAGCAAATCCAGGTGACAGATGTGCAGCTGGGGTGGGGCTGCTCCCATGGGTACGTCGATGTCGGTGATTCTATTCCATGTTCAGCTTCTAAGTTGATTTAATCGTTGAATCACAGAATGGTTTGGGGTGGAAGGGACATTAGAGCTCATCCAGTTCCAACCCCCCTGCCATGAGCAGGGACATCACCCACTAGACCAGGCTGCTCAGAGCCCCATCCAACCTGGTCTTAAAACACTTCCAGGGATGATGATTAATTAATTAATATTACCAGAAATCAGAGGCTACCAATGAACAGCTGCTCTGCCTCCTGCCTTTGCAAAGCTTCTTTAAAAAGTTCCTGACTTCTGTTCTGCTCTCAGGGTGCCTCCTTCTGATCATCATCATCCCCTCCCTGCTTTCAGCTTCAACCAGCCTTTATAGAAGTGCGAGAGGAAAATCAGCACAGTTTAACCCAGTATGATAATGGTCGACTGGTTTGATGCTGAACTGGAACACGGCGCAGAGATCATTTTGTTTAGTATATTGTTCCAACACTGGACAAGTACAAATGTTTCTCTTGAGTCGACGGGTATTTTTAATACTGCTTTTTAGATGTTGTTTTGTTTTGCTTGAAGCTCAAAATGCATTCTTCCCAGAATTTTTTTCATCTTGCTCTCTCATTTTTTTTAAGGGTATCCTGTCAGTTTTTTAAATACCGTCTTTTCATGTTGCCAGTGAATGGCTTTGATCTGCAGATGAGAACTGATGAGACGCAGCTTCCTCATTGCTGAACTTTGCCAAGAGTTTCGAGCCCGTCACAATTCTACAATTGGGAAAATCAATTCCTGACGAGACTTTCCAAAGCAATCTTTTCCCATTATCTATAAAGCAGAAAGCCCAGAACAAGACAGCTCTGTTTGAGAAGCATAAAAGTGAATGAGGGGAAAAAAAAAAGGAATGCAGTTTGCTAAACACGTTCTCTGTTTTATTTATGTAGCAATAGCTGTGAAAAGAAAAAAAAACAAAGTTCTGTTCCTTTTTCTTTGTGCCACATCTTCCTGAGTCAAGGGAGGAGCTGGCAGCACATGGGAGGAACTGGGATAACTCCTGAAGTAGTCTTACAAAATTTTGGCTTGGAAAGGACGATATACAGTGATGCTGTGGGACTGTAAAATAGTCCAGATGGGACTGGAGGAGGTCTCCAGGCCACCCCTGTGCCCCAGGCAGGGCCAGCTCCAGGGTCAGACCTGGCTGCCCAGGGCTTTTCCCCGGCAGCTCTTGAAACCTCCAAGAAGGGGATGGCACAGGCTCTTTGGGGAGCCTATTTTTTTTCTGAAAAACCAGTGTTTTGGGTGCTTCAGTGTCTAAGCTCAGGAAACACCCCCGTCCCTTGAGGGGAAATGGCCTTTTTTGCTCAATTCCTATCAAATTACACAGCGGTTGGTTGGAAGAAGTAGCCCAGCATTATTCTCAAAAATACCATAGTTCCTCCAGATTCGGATGAACGATTCTTTTTAGTTTAACTGCTGCTGGAGTTCTACAGCATATTTCAGGGACTAAGTAAATAAAACACCATTCCTGCCATGGGTTCAGCATACTAATTTATGGCCAGATCTGAAGCCTTTTCCCAAGGCAAAATACAATTAAAGCCAGGCAGAACTTGACCTGAGTGAGCACTTCAGCATTTGATCTGTGAATTTTACTTTTCTGCATTTTTATTATTTTTATACAGTAGTAAAAATATTTCTCCTGCTGGTGATTTTACACTGGGCTGGAGATTGAGTTCCTCGCAGCACAGGCCTAACCTCTTGAATCCTGATCTTATGCAGCATGCCATCTAAAGAACTTAATTCTTATTGGGATAACAAGTTTAAAAATATATATTTTTAAAGCACATCCGTGACATTTTTTGTTAACCTGGTTCTAACGGTGATCTGGCAGGAACAGTAAAGGATGAAAAGCAAAGAACAGGCTGAGATCTAATCTGACCCAACTCATTGATTCACTCCCTGACCTTGGGTAAGCCTTTTGACCTGCCTGTGCCTCAGTCAACTCAGCTGGAAAATTGGGTAAAGAGCGAAGCCTGTTAGAAAACCATCTTCAATTTGAACAAAGATTTCCCGGAGACCCAAAAAAAGTGAGTGTAGTCATTTTGTACAGACATAATTGATTGCGGACTGCACAAGAATAACATCCTGAGCTGTGGGATACCATGGATGACATCTCATTCGTCGTGCGGTGGCTGGGTGGTCTCGGCATCCACCAGAGCTTGGCCACTTTTCATGTGTCCAGGGCTGTATTTTCACTTTCACAGCATTAGTCTGGCCATGTCTGTCCTCGGTAGGAATATTGCATGACTCTGAGAAAGTGCTGGGGAGTAATTCCTATTCCTGTTCTGTTCAGAGTTACTGAACTAAATTATTATCCCTGAGGTTTATCATGACCTGTATCAGCACTGCTGTGGCCAGCAGGACTAGGGCAGGGATCGTCCCCTAGACTCAGCACTGGTGAGGCCGCACCTCAAATCCTGGTGGGGTCAGTTCTGGGCCCCTCACTCCCAGCAGGACGTGGAGGGGCTGGAGCGTGGCCAGAGAAGGGCAATGGAGCTGAGGAAGGGTCTGGAGCACAAGGGGGTGAGGAGCAGCTGAGGGCCCTGGGCTTGTTGAGCCTGAAGAAAAGGAGGCTCAGGGGAGACCTTCTGGCTCTGACAGCTCCCTGAGATCCAGGAGGGGGGAGCCAGGGGGGTTGGACTCTGCTCCCCAGGAACAAGTGACAGGATGAGAGGAACCGGCCTCAAGTTTCCCCAGGGAAGGTTGAGGTTGGAGCTGAGGAACAATTTCTTCCACCCCCTGGAGGGCTGTCCAGGGCTGTCTCAGGCTGCCCAGGTCAGGGGTGGAGTCCCCGTGATCCCTGGAGGGGTTTCCAAGCCCCCCATGGAGCTGTGGTGCTGAGGAACATAGTTTAGTGGTGCCCTGGCAGTGCTGGGGGAACGGTTGGACTCAGTGAGCTTAAAGATCTCTTCCAACCAAAACGATGCTATGAATCCATGACCTAAAGAGGCATCACGTGCTACTGTATCAAGAAAACATCGAAATCATATCATATCCCTACCCAGAATTCATCCGATCCTTCCCAGTGTGCCTGTGCTGTCCCAAGCCAGGTTTCACGTCACCAGTCTGTAACCAGCAGTGCTTGTAATTACCAAGGTGAAGATCCAGGCTGCAGTCCTGACATCAAGCCTTAGGTGCATGCTCAAAGCATGATCAGTTTCCGCTGCGGGGCGCAAGAGGTGTCCCTGCAACCCCCGTGCGCGGGTTTGGCTTTGTCCCCATTCTCCCATCCTCATTAGGAGCCGTTCATCCCGCCCTCCTGCTGCAGCAGCCCCGAGGTGCCGTCGGGAGCGGTTGAAGTCGTGCCGAGGCGAGCCAAGGGCATTTTCACGGCATGTGGAACTGGCAGCGGGCGACCGGCCGCGTGCGCAAAGCTCCCGACTCTCACGCATCTGGCACTGTTTGTCCTGGGCAAAGGCCAGCTTCTCTTCCTCGTGCCAGCGTGTTTAAACTATCCTGGATTTACTAATCTATTCTCCATGACCCACGCTGGAAAAATGACCGTTTCCTTTCCCCAATTCCCACATCTGCTATTTGTTTTCCTCTCTTTGCTTTCCCGAGCTATTGGGAAGGAGTTCAGGAATGCGGAGCTCTATTCAAACCCAAGCTGACCTCAGATACTGAGTGGCATTTCTCTGGCAGCCCTCGTAGGTAAATAGTTAAGGGGAAACGGGCATGTTTCTTCCCTTTCACATGCGTATTTCGAGACGGTCTCAAATGAAATAAAACTCTTGACTTTGTTTGATGTTAGCTAGCTGCATGGCAAGAGTAGGACGGACCTGGTATTTCCAGTGGAAACCAGTAAATCCTGCTCTGCCAGTTAATTGGCTCCGTCATTATCCCTCCAAGAAGTATTCTAAGATGCAAACATTCGTATTAGGTGCAAACACCTAAAAAAAGTCACTTCTGCTAGTCCAAATGAAATTACTATGTGGGAATGACATTTATGCTGGAATAAAATCATCACTGTGCCTCATATAACTTAATCTATATATATTTTGTGTTAAGGAAAAAAATCCCAGGCTCTACTCACTTTGAAAGTGTGGGCAGAGAAAACCAAAATGAAATTTCACTTGGAAATATTCAGTTTTCTGAACGGAATATTCTGAAAGCATATATTTCATTTAGCAGACCTAAACGCCAAGGCAATCTGAAAAGCAGTAAAGACAAATACAGCACAGAAGCAAAAATAAGTCAAAATGTGCAGAGGGACAGAAAATATTGCAGCCTTGGGAAGGGTTGGGTGACGTGCAACGGGACACCGACTTCATTGGGACTAAGAATTCACCCTTTAACTTTTTATTTAATAATTTTTTCAAAGAGGACGGCCTAACAGCCCTCCCTAAATGCAATTTACTGCGATCCTTTTTAATCTGAATAAAGTGATTTTAAATTTTTTTAGGCATCCCATGTGCACAAAGTTATATGTGCACCCTTGAAAAAAAGAACAATAAAAACAATCACATCTTGGGAGAGATAAACTTGTTAGGAAAGATTAAAGGGAGATTTAACCAGCAGAGTTACCATCCACCAAGATGCTTTTATGCCTTTTTTTTTTTAGCAGCTCAGTGGAAGTTCAGCATCGAAATAGAAACTGGAGGCTAAAAATGGGATCTAGGTCTACCGGTGTATATTTCTCTGGGTTTACAAGACGAAGCAGAAGTACAGGAATTACCCAGAAATATTTGGTGAGTTTTATATCAAGAGCCTAAAATAGCTGCACAGTTACGGAATTAAGGGGAAGGGAATTTTAAAAGAGCTGATTAAACTCTCCACGACGATGTGTTTTAGATTAATGGCCAAGAATGAATGAGGAGCTGGATTTTTCTGATTTTCGATGCACGTGTTCCTCCTAGGAATGAGAAGTGGATGCTAAGAATTAGCTGCATAGCAATGAGCAGCAGCAAAGGCTCTGAGGTTTGCCTGCAGCGTGCTTAGGTATCCTCTGGCTGGTGATGGGTGAATCCTCCCGCCCTGTCTTCTCCTCTGAGGTGACACATGGGTGTGTGAGGCGTTAGAAGTCCTCAAGCTATGCAGAAACCTTGTGATTTATCTGCTGTTATCACTCCGAGGTTCCTTTTGCTTTCACTTCTGGCCAGATTTCCTTTCACCATCGCGTACCTTTGTTTAAGATTATTTTTCCAAGTCAAATGTCATTTGTCACCGTTCACTACGACACCGCACATTCCGCTTTGAAATATCCTCTGATCGCCGAGGCCATCGACTCTGGCTATCGTAGAAACAGAAGTCAGAGATGAAAAGTGCTATTAGGTCATCCAACCCATCGCCCTGCCAACGCTCCATGGATGGAGCTGGCTCTCACCATGGCTACAGCCCTGGTCCGGAGGGAGCTGTGGTGGTATCTTGGGGCAGCTTTCATTGGATCCAAGCGTGGTGTTTGCTCTCGCAGGCAGATAAGGTTCTCTTTCATGTCCACGAGCCATCAGAAAAGGAAAACCCAACGCGCTGGTGGAATGACTCCACCATTGTTACAGGACGACCCTGCACAGTTTCAAGAGATACCAAGTGTCCGTGCATCAAAGAACTGCAGCGGCAACAGGAGAGAGTCATGGCTCATGCCCTTGGTGTAGGGTCCTTAGTCTGTCCGTCTTCACCCAAGCGCTGTGTGAATACAGAAGCGTTGGAAATACAGAATATATTTTTGGCGTGACACTTAAATATGGAGCCATTTTGTGCAGAATGAAAGGCAGAAATGTAGCTGTGAAGTGATCGCAAAAATCCACACTTTTGGTAGAAAATTAACATGAACAGCTAAACTAAGGGGATCATCTTTTTCTCACTGAGACCAGCAGCAAAGCTCCCTTTGATTTCAGTAGGCAGGAATTACAGGCGAAGAGAAAAACGGGGTTATTTGTAATTGTAATTGACTTAGTTTGCAGTGACAAAGTTGCTGCGTGGAGGGAGGGTGTGCATCCTAATTGTCTGCAATTTCTTGCCATCGCTGATTTTAACTGTGACTACCTGGTGGTCTGTAATATTTTTTTTTTTTCTTTCCCTGCTGGGACACTTTGCTGTGCACATTAACAGCACTGTGATGGCAGGAGGGACAGTCCTGGCTGATAGACAATTAGATTAAACCCAGTGATTTTTTTTATTTTATGCTTTTAAATGCTTCTGTTGTTCCTTTTGACATGTGGGTGGGTTTTTGTTCCTTTAAAAAATATGGCACGAGATTCATCACTGTAAGAGTGTCACTTTATAAGGTGGAACAAAGAGGATATAGAGAAAGCAGGTGAGTCTTTTAGTGTAACTACGACAATAACCAAAAAAAAAAAAAAGGCAAAAAAGGAGAAAAAAAACCCAATTGCAATGTTTTAGTGTTTAGGTAAAACCTTCAGACTGACTGTCTTTCAGCTGACCAACTAATCGAGGAGACAACAGTAGCACGAAAGCATTTTTTGGTTAGAGTTAGAGAAGTAATTAATTGATCAGAGTTTGTTTCTTCAACGTGATATTCCCCTGATAATCTGCTCAAAAATTTTGTGTCAGTCTAAACATGCAACGTCTCTGCTGTTTTCAAAGGTAGATAAATGAGGTCCTTCTCTGGCCAGCCTTGGGGACCTGCAGCTGGGTTGGACCAAGGCTTTCCCAGAGCGTTTGCCATTTCAGGGATGATGCTGAGTAACTCTGCAGACAGGAGACTTTTCCATAATTAAACTCTGTGCAAAATAAAGGGAGATCTTCATCACACTCTTTGTATTCATATAAAATCTGTTGCCATGGGAGCTAGCATTGAATAGCAAGGTAGGCAAAAGCAGTAACACTACGTTACGTTTGCCCTGTAGCCACTGGAGGGTCCCTTAAAATAAAGTCACCTTTTATCTTTGCTTTCTGAATAAACATAAAACTAGATTTTTAGTGCAAAATCCTGATTTCAAGGTTATTGATGCCAGACTAGATTAATACAGTCTGTGCGATAGCATACAAAATCCCCAGCAAAGCCAGGGATACTCCTGTCTCTTGAAAGCTTGACATTTGTTTTTCATAATGAACTTAAAGGTCACCAGCTACAGATGAATCAGGATACCTGCTTGAGTTTACATTTACATGCATTTTATTTTATTCCCATGTGCGCTTTTTATGAGATCCATCACTGGAATAAAACTGTAGCTCTCTCTTATTATCCAGGTTTGAGAGTCTAGAAGAGTTATCAACGTGCTGCCTTTAAGAGCAGAACGAGTTGTCTTCAGCGCATGGCGGTGCCACTGAGATCCAGCGTGGGGGGCTTCCAGAAATCTCTCTGTTCTGTGCTGCTGGACCTGAGCGTCACCGCTAATTTCAGCGGTAAATCTAACATTAACAAGCGGCTCTCTGTTCCTAACCTGTAACTCTCCACGTTTCGTCATCCTGCTCAATCCCTGGGACGACGGCAGCGTTGTAAAAGCGAGCGAGCGATGCTTCGTGTGTATTGATGCTGGTTTAATTCCCCTTTTATTTCCACGGATGCCATTAATCAAAACGCAGGTTTCGGAACTTCCGGGGATTCAAAATGCCTCATTCAGACTTACAATGAGCGTGTCCCGTGTCTTCTGCATATGAATTTCTGTTTTTGCTCAGCCGAGCAAGTGACCTGTATTGCTGCACGGATTTTGTGAAGCCAAATAACATTTTATATTTTTACTAAAATACCTGTGGAGCTGACAGAGCATGATGCATTCATTTTCCTTGATTTTGTAGTGAGGGAAAAGGCTAGCATGAATAATTCAAAAATAATGCTGAGACTGTTAAGATTTAGTACTGGAGAGGTCATCACAGTTGGGAGAATGAGCTAGGAGACTATTACTATTCCACGATCTTTGAATCTCAAGGTGACATCATTATTATTTCTCTATATCTATAATGTGGTGCTGCAACCAACTTATTGCAGTGTTTCTCATGTAGGGTAGAAAGATCAATTACATACAGACCTCAAAATGTGAACTATAAGCATAGTGTCCAATAAAACTGTCATTAACAGTCACCACAATTTTAACTGTATGCTTCCAGGTCAAGCTGCTTTAAAAATGATAACTGACATTGAAAGGTTGAATAAAGAGCGCCCGTTCCAAAGGCAACAATTCTTTACCCAAATAAGCCTTCATTAACAAATTTACTAATTCCTTTCTTCAGTTCACGAAAGCACTCGGCGTTTATCTCATTGTTTCTGGTCCGCACGTTCGCAGGCGACCACAGGAAAAAAAAATTCTAAGTTTTCTAGACGATCATCATCAACAGGAGTATCGGTGAACGCAGGTAAAGCATCATCCCTGTGCAGATCGATTTAAGTCATTCCTGTCTCTGATGAGAAACAGAAAGATTTTACCTGAATGGAACTTCTATTCCAGTAGCATTTTTTGTGTTACTTTGACCGTTATCTCCGCACGTGCCGTCGGCTCATCAACGTGCCCTTGGAAACGTTCATCACCCAGAATAAACAACCACTCATGACTGTCCAGGGGTATAATGTGTGCCAGGAAACTGCCGGTAGGACTTCAGAGCTGTCTCTCCATTGGGCGAGTGTTGCCTTGTGTGTTTAATTAAGCATCCATTTCCCTTGGAGAATATTCCTCAAGACTGTAGCTCTTCCAATAAACACTTTTCCTGCGTGTTTTGTTTTCCTTTTTGTAGCTTTCACGTGAGTTTGAAAGATAAATAAGGCCACTTTCACAAGGAAATTACAGAGGAAAAAAGGGTTGGTAAGCCACCTGTTTTGATCAGCAGGATGTTTTGATGTAAGGAATGCTCAAATGTTTCTAAAAAATAGGCTGCAACTCTTTGAGAGAGAATTATTTCCCCTTCTTTCTTTGAAGGAACAAGCTACTCTCCGCCTCTCTTAGTTCTTTCCTATTTTTTCGTGTGGGATCATAGAATCATTCTAGTTGGATCACAGAATGGTAGGGGTTGGAAGGGACCTCTAAAGATCATCTAGTCCAACCCCCCTGCAAAGTGCAGGATGGCCTAGAGAAAGAAAAGACTTTTAAGATCATTGAATCGAACCCTTAATCCAGCACTGCCAGGGCACCACTGACCCATGGCCCTCAGCACCACAGCTCCACGGGGGGCTTGGAAACCCCTCCAG
>JAAGNO010009316.1:23691-31191 GCA_033439905.1 Ceryle rudis | reverse complement strand
ATTACAGAAGTCCATCCAGTTAGTAGTTGGCTCGTATCTACCTTAACATATGTAGTTCTATCGCTTTCAAAAACAAAAGAAAAGGGAAAAAAACCCCCCACACAAAATAACTTAAAAAACCCCAACACTTTTCTGAAATTTAGTATCATTTACACAGAGATCTTCAGGGACCTCTGTCTCAGAGACAAGATACACAAAACACTTAGACAGTTCTTACATTGGAGTTTAACTGCATATTGATTAGTACCTGCTTGCAAGTTAAGCAGTTGAGTATTTTTTAAGGTTTATCCTAGGTTCTTCACAACTAAACACATCTGCAGCTGAGAAACACTGTAAGATGAAGCTCGAGGTCACAGAGCAGGTCAGTATCAGGCAAAAGTGAAGTGAGTTCTTAAATTCCCAACCCTTGGTCCATCCCCTGCTGAAATGGCAAGTGTCCTCAACACTTCAACAAATGTCAAATCCTTTCTGCCTCTTTCTACATTTTCAGTATCAAGGATGTAGAGGCCACAAAAATCATTAATTAGTCATACAGCATAGAGAGGAAGGTTGAGTACAGTTTTGTATTTTTATATTCTTAAATTGTCAACTTCTAATTTTACTTTATATGTGCCTGCATCTCCCATTATAAGCATAGTAACTAGGATCATTCCGTGTTTATCTCTGTTAGTATTTTGTACATCATTAATTTCCCATCTTTTTCTATTGAAACTTACCCAATCTTTTAAGCTTCTTCATGTTAAACAAAAAGAATTGTTGTTTCACACTGGCTCTATTCTTGCTCTATCTTTCTCCAGTTATCAGAACTGAACACATTATTAAAGTGATATCATACCATCGATCTATACACCAAAATATATTTGTTATAATGCTCACATTATACTGTCATTATATGCATTTTCAATACTATTTTCTACTGCATCCCTCAATAGAGCTTAATAATTTGATTGCTTTTATGTTTAGTGTTGCACACTAAAGCAAAGATTTTCACCGAGCTGCCCACAGTGACATCCAGGCCTATTTCCTCTAGGTTATAGTTAATTTAGAACCCAGCAATGTGTATGAGTAGTTCAGATTGTTTTTTCCAGTGTGCACTACGTTTCATCTGTCAGCAATGAATCATTTGCCATTATGCTGCCTGTTAGCTCAGTGAGGTACCTCAGAAGTCCCTCACAGTTTCTTCTAATCTCTACAAAACTAAGCAGAAGTGAGCTTCTTCCATATCTTATTCCCTTTTTTAAAGGCTTGTGAAGGGATTACATTTTTCTCAAAAAAAAAAAAAAAATTCTAATGGGGGACATCTTCAGAAACTTTTCACAGCCAGAAACAACACATCTTTTTTTTTTTTTCCCTTCATTCCAGTTAATCTTTTTATAAAATTTCTAATAGATAAGACAGGCATCATTTTCAAGAATAGGAGTCATCCTTGTCTCTTTTATACATTTAAGTTCCAAGAATTTTTGTTTAATTTTCAAATAAAATGTGAATGCTTTATTATAAAGTAGACAAAAACTCTTTAGGTTAGTTTTACTTC
Organism: Ceryle rudis; assembly: GCA_033439905.1. Taxonomy (NCBI): domain Eukaryota; kingdom Metazoa; phylum Chordata; class Aves; order Coraciiformes; family Cerylidae; genus Ceryle; species Ceryle rudis. The sequence goes on along the minus strand of JAAGNO010009316.1, from coordinate 29,657 downwards.
TATTGTTACTGGGATAAGAGAAACTTTTTTTTTTTTTAATGCTTGGACCCTTATTTTGCCATTGTTCTGGCAAAGATTAAAATCAGTAGGGGAACCAGACCCATGGGGCTGAATGCATACTTCAGTCCATAATCTAAAAGGTCTGTATAGGGCTGTAGGTTACATCCCCTGACATCAGAATGAGAGAAAAAAAACCAGCTACTGATGCTATAAGACCTGCCCCCACAGGTTGGAGGTCCCTGTCCTCAGTGCTTCAGTATATACATTATTTTTTTTCTGGTGGATTAATGTATTTACTACTCATACATTTCCATCGACAGGATCTCCTAGGTCAGCATGATGTGGGGAGATCTTATGAAGAGCTCTGCAGAACACAGGGGCAAACATTTTTCCTACTGTGTGTCAAAACTAAAGTTTTTCAAATCCCTGAGACAAGGGAATACGATGTGTCCAGTTTAGCAGGTTTCTCTCTCACAATTCCTCCCCCTCCTTTTAAAAATAAAATAGATATATACATACACACACACTTATATATAGCTTCCAAAAACTTTATGCAAGCTTCATACTGTCATTTTGATATTTCTGTTTCAGGAACAAAAAGTAAACAGGTAAAATTCATAAGTAATATCTTGACACATGTATTCTATTCATTATAACAATTAAATTTACAGAGGTAGGGAATATGCTCCTGAGAATAAGCTTCCTGAAGTTTGACTTGGGCTGAAGCCAAAACATTTCAGGTTTAGCACTCAGGAGTATTATTTAGAAGATAAATTGCTTGATACCAGATTTTGGGAAAAGTAGAATTAGCATCAAGTCTTGTTTCACAGCAATTCATTGGAGGGAATATACACCATGTTACTTGCTCATATTCACAATAATAATAATAATAAAAAAATCTCTAGCTAAGGGAATTTAACTTTAATAAAATGTTTGGAAAATGCTGTTTGGGAGGATTCTATTAAAGGTAAAGTGAAAAATACTCTCCACTTTATTTTTAGGTTAGGATACTATCGTGCCACTTCAAAAAGATTTGAGCACTATACAGGCTTATAAATCTCTCATTATTAAAACCCATTATTCCTATGAATGGGAGACCCCTTATTACTGATCTTGAATGTCTGAGTGACAGGAACAGTTCTTGAACTACTGTGTGGCAATTCCGCACAAAATACACTCTCACAGAAAGATTATATTCAACTAAGACTATGTTTACAAAGAAACAACAGCAACAGCAATATGGAAATATGAGCTACTTAGATTCCCTTTGCTTACTTAAAGCCTAAGTTTTTGCAGATGCTGAACCTATGCCTGTAGCACTACATGTGCAGAAATGAGCGTGCACACCATTCTCATATGCATCTGAGCAGGAATTGACTCCTAAATAACAAAAATTCTCCCTCATGTTTTTCAAGTGCAATTTCCATTATGGGTATGTAAATGTGATTTTTATATAACACTGTAAGCAACCATATCAACTTGTGTTTGTTTGCAGATAAGTGAATGGGGATATTACTTCTTGAAACCACACTATTGCACACATAACTATTCTTTAATATTAGGTTGAGCTGAATATATTGCATTATGTTACTTCATCTACACTGAGAGTACAAGTTTTAAATAACATCAAAACAAACAACTAACAGAGATAAGTCTAAAATTAATGAAAATAAGCCTGGAGTTGGGAAGGAAACCATAGATGTCATTTTGCAATCAAAAAGGATGATGTTGATATTATAGAATAAATGATCTCAGTAACTAGCGCTCAAATACACAAACTCCTCACAGCCTAATGCTGACTTGGACCTATTCTGAAAGGCATCTTTTTCTGATAGACACCTCTTTGTGAGCAATGAGTGAAAACATAAGGCAATCTAAATGTATTAATGGAGAGAAAACAGCTGGTGGCACTGAAAGCCTCAGAGAATAATGCAGTAGAACTTTTTTATTTTTTAAGAAGCATTTCAACTTGCTTAGAAAGGGAGAAGAATTAAAAAAAGCTTCCCAGCAGCAAACACCTGTTTATTTTATTTTGGATTTCTGGTCATCCAATTCTTATAAGCTCATTTAGACATGTTTTAAAAGGACTCTTGAAACAGTTTGATTTTTCTGTTGTTGATTGGTTGCTTTTTGTTTGGGGTTTTCTGTTGGGTTTTGGTTTTGTTCTTTTATTGTAGGTTTTTTTGTTGTTGTTTGCTTTGGGGGGGGGGTGTTTGTTTGTTTGGGGGGTTTTGTTAGAATTTTTTTTTTGTAATACTGCTACTGGACAATGATAATGCATCATCAGTAAGTATGCCTTGAGTCCCTACATTAAAGTATAATTAGATTTTGGAAACGCAGCAAGTTTTTACACACCTTAAGTTCTCCAAATAATTTTGACAGCAATGGTAAAACTCTAACCTTATAAAGATCACTAGAAAACGTTCCAAATGTGTATCACTTCACAAATTATTTCTGTAGCATACTAAGTCCAACACCAGTGATTCACAACCAATCTTATGGTTCTTTGTATTATATAGAGGGCATTACTATACATCCCTCTCTTCCCAGATTCTGAGGATAAGATATCTAAGCTGCTAACACCCATAATGAATACGTGAAGGAGAAGTAAAAGAATTGTGTTATTTATACAGTTAAGTATTGTTAAAGTGTATATAGAGAGAGCAATACTCTCTTACTTAATTTCATTGTAAACAGTTTCATAAATAAGTGAAATCCAGAGAGTACATTTATCATTAGAGGGTTTAACACTGCTTACTAAATTATGTTATGTTGAGAGCTGATTTTTTACTTCAATCACTATGCCAGAATTGCTACAGTCACATTTTTGTTTTGGGGAGAAGAATGGCAGAGGAATACACCATTAAGAGACATTCATTTCATAACAGAAGTCCGTGGATATCCAATTTCCTACCACAAAATTTTGGAAAAATGAATGCTTATCCAGCAGTTCATGCAGCTTCTTGATTTCAAAGCCCGTAAAGGCTATTAAAGTAATCTAGCTAACAGCACAATAGACTTCTTGGTGCAAGCATAAATGCCCATTATAACTTCAATTCGTCTTTTCTTTCAGTAATCCTCTGGTAAATCATGCTCAAAAATAAATAAATAAATCTTCAAAATGCTGATATTTCCTGAATCACTATTAGTTAGTAATCAGGAATGCAGAATGTATTTTCCTCTCCATTTTGATTTTTTTTTTTTTTTAAGCAAAGGACTGGATTTTGCTTAGTTTTGCCACAGCTTTAAAACATCTTAATGTAAGAAACACTCCCCTTTCTTTCAATTTGTACATCATTCAATATGGTTTTTTTTCTTTGAAAATTCAAACATTAGTTAAAAAAACCCAAACATTGTACCATATCAGACAATGATAAAGTCAAAGAAAACTGTGCTTCCAGTTAAAAATAGCATGAATATTCTTCTGAAGTATTTGCTACATAACGCCTCTCCATAACAACATTAAGTTTATCAGATACATTTAGGAACAGAACTCCTGCATCTACTCAGTGAGCAATTATTCTGGCTGCATCCATACTGTACACGCCATTGAAAATGTTTAATAATAGAAGACCATACACTTTCATGTAATTCATAATTAGAAGAGGACTACAACAGCATTATTTAAAATCAAGCCTTTGTTATCAGCACTAGTTTTAGACAGAAGCTGAGAATCATTTGTGAGCTGTGGCAGACCCAGACTGTTCAAAGCAATTGCTGTTCAGCATGAAAGCTGCAATGGAGGTCACAGAACAGGTCAGGAGGAAAGATAGTGTATCGATTTCACACCAGGAATAGAGGCGAAGCAAGGGCCCACTGTTGCTGCGTGTGATGTATTTCACTTCAGTTTAAGGCACATTTCATTCCAATTCAAGAGGGGGTGGGGAGCAAAGGGCGAGCAGATTTCACACTGAATCATGATGAATTCTGGACTCATGTATTCTAGTAAATATCTCCTTCCTGACATTAAGTATTTCTATAGCGGAGTGAATACAATGGAAATTAGATTGCAACCAGATAGCAGAACAGAACTCTGGAAAAAACAAACAAAGAAACAAACACACACACACACAAAAATAATTAAAAAAAAATCACCACCAACAAAACCCACCTCTAACAAAACAACAAAAACCCCCATCAACAAACAAAAAAACCTGTATAAAATTAAGTCTGTTGCCTCCCAGCTTAGTATATACAAACGCTACTTCAAACCCAGAAAACTGCTATAGTTGAAGTCTATTAATGAGACTGTACTATGTTCCGGTATTCATGGTGCTGAAGACAACTGTATATGATATTCTAATATTTTATTAAAACATTGTTAAGCCACATAAATCGAAGCCAAAAGTCTTCAGAAACTAAAGGACAGAAAGTCTGTTCACACAAACCTCTCAGCTGCACACACAGGCATGCTCAGTGCAAAGAAAATGCAACTCGTGACAAAATATTTTAAATGCATCAGTACAGGAAACATACAAAAAGGAGGTGCACAACTGTATTGTTTCATTTTATTTTCATATTGATACTCCAAATAACCCTGACTACTCCACCAAAGGATATTAGTAACTGTTTTGTAAAACAGCATTGATGATTATTCATATTTTGTCACACAGTAGCAGTGACCAGTTTCTGCCCTTCCCCCTGCTATTTCTTAATTAAAAAAACCCAAAACAAAACAAAAAGGTCAGTTCTGATGAGTACAGCTTTAAGTGTAACTAGAAGGATATTTCTCAGGTTACTTGGATAACAGGCTAAGCTTGTTCCATTTTTTTTTTTTTTTTTTCCAACAGTGGGAAACTGAATTTCCAGTGCTTTTGCCATGTATGTTGTAAAAGTGTGAACTCCCAAACAGTTAAGATCACCTACAGGGTAATGGTAAAATGGTAAGACCTGTAAGGATAAAGTGTGACTTCCCTCCCTTGATGTTGCTTTGCATAACTTGTTCTCTGAAAAACTGCTGTTGTTTTGAAATGCTCTGACTCTGTTATTCTGCGGGTGACAATATTTTACAACTTTTCTAAATCTTTATACTGGCTCCATAACACTAACAAAATAGCCAGACACTGACACATTTCAGAACAAAAGAGGACTGTATTTAAGACTGCACAGAGATTTCCTATTAAATTATTTATATTAGTTCACTTCCACGTCATTATTTCTTTTCAACTGTTCTAAGGCATCAGTGTCAACTTCTTGAACCCTCTCATGAAAGCTTTGCTGTCATCAGGGTCTATTTCAGCATCCTTAATTCTGCATAAGGAATCAGTTACCCAGCAAGTTTCCAATCACAAAGGGCCAGATGCTCCTCTCTGCTACATGCTGGAGCTGGGCAGACGGGCCCCTCACTAAGACAGAGAAGGGCAAAAGGTGGACATGCAGTGTGTGCATGTGTGTGTGTATGACTGGCCTGCCACTGAACAGCTGAGACTGCTGTGCGGGAAGAGAGAAAAAATTTCAAACAGTGGCTACGGTTAACAAACTGAAGTGATGGCAGAGATGAGCTACTCCATGCAGAATGATCCACAAGGAAATGCCATTAACTTGCACTGCAAAATTCCATCATAGTTACTGCTTCTCAAGAATTCATCAACTTCCATAATGCTGTGCTGTAAATGTATATAGAAATCTCACATAGCCTTGAGCAAGGGTTCAGTGGTTTAGCACCTGCTGGCTACGGACAAAGTCAAAACCCACTAAAGCTATTTGATCTACAGACTCCTGCTGACACCACGTATCACATGATTCTTATCTCCTCTGATACACGGAGTATAGTTAAACTGCCTGTGATGGCTCCTCTCAGGAACACCCAAAAGTATGGTAGTACTTGGGATTGTTTCCTAAAGACCATGAACTGTAGACTCAGCTCCACGAGCAGCAGCCAAGCAAACGGACATTTCTCTAGACTCATGGTGCTAGCATCCAGAACTACCTCTTCCCATTAAGAGGTGACAATGTAAGCATAAAGA
>JAAGNO010009316.1:0-23591 GCA_033439905.1 Ceryle rudis | reverse complement strand
GACATTTCTCTAGACTCATGGTGCTAGCATCCAGAACTACCTCTTCCCATTAAGAGGTGACAATGTAAGCATAAAGACGTTTTTCTCTCACATCTGTTACTGGTTTCCCAGATAGTACACATAGCCAAAATAAAGTTATTTTTCCATTTACAGTTAGACAGAGGATAGTTATTTCTTTAATGAAGAAGAAGCTTAGCAAAAGAATAAATCTTTAACAGCAGACTGAGTTATTTTAAGGTGCAATTTTGAAAAACAGTCTAAAAGCCACCTATATGGAATGGGCTATAAATCCCAAACAGTTAAACAAAACCAAAACACAGAAATTCAACATGGCCTATCATACACTAGGCCTAATTTCAAGTCCAAGTCTAATTGGAAGTTCAGTGACCTCAGTGGCACGGTTCTCACTATTTTATACACTCCCACCCCTATGTCCCTCAAACATCAGCATAGAAGCTATGCTTATATGGGACACACCAGCTGGCATACAGTGAAAGTGTCCAGCTGCAAGATGTGTCTTCATTAGAGTTCAAATTGAGCCCAAGGCTTGCACACACCACAGCAAGGTTCATGCAATTCACTGCTGTATATATTCCTCAGGAGGAAAGATGTGGCACCACAGCAGGAATTGCTCAGAAACACAAGAGCAATAGCTGTACTGGCTGCTACCACAAGCTCCATGACTGGGGAAATTAGGTGGCAGGAACACCAACTGTACCATAAACTGAAATGTTTACAGGGGCTACAGAGGCAGGAAGCTGTTACATTCCCCAAAATCTCTAGGTCTTGGATTTCTCAGTACTGGGACAAAGTTCTACCATATCCTCAAAGTCCAGCATCACCCCCACTAACTGATGTGACTTGTCGTGTCATTAAAAAAAAAAAAAAAAAAGAAGTTGATTAAAGATTGAAAGAAATTTGAAATTTGAGTATAGCTTTTTCTTCCAAGAGTGTGAGAAATGGGAACAAGAAAGAAAAAAAAAAGAACATAGGCAAAGAGGTTTAGGTTAAGTTTAATTAGCAGTAAAGCATGATCTGGAAAGGTGTGTGCATCAAATACAGGCATCAGGGAATAACAGTGGTAAATATGCAAATTAAACTTCAAGAGTCTTTCTAACCTTTCATATATATAATCTTTTTTAAAAATATTTACTGAATGTAAAAGGATCAGCCTTAGACCCTTACAATGAAAATAATAAATGGTCATATTGCTTATGTGTTAATTAAGAGTAACCCTGCCCTAGATAAAAAACAAAACAAACAAATCAACAACAACACCAACAACAAAAGTAAGCCACAAAACAGACAACCAAACTCGAGCCTTTGTGGATACAATATACATGCTTTTAAGCAAAATGAGCCTGGCAGGTGGGTGTGTTCTAAGTAAACTGCACTGATGCTTACTTTCTATATGGAAACAACCACCTGAAAACATGAAACTCAATCAAGTGCAAAGCATTAAATTGCATCTTCTACTTGTAAAATGCTTTTTACCAAAACATTCAGCCACTTCAGCAACAATCTCATCGAAACTACAATATTTGGAGTTAAATGGTGTGAACGGAAGCTAAGTTCCACACTAGACATTTTAACAGATTGACCTAAAACACAGTGAGCTTCTGCACAGTCAACTGAATCCCTAGAGGAGAAGTAAGCTTGCTCAAAGCACACCTTCATGACACTCTCTTAAATCCACTCTTCCTGCAATTTCTTTGGGTTTTGTGGTGGGCTTGTTTATTGTTTTTTTTAAAATAAGTATACCAAAAACCCAAGAGATCTAAATTACAAAGAAAAAATTAAAAATAAACCACACACCCCCCCCAAAACAAACAAAAAAACCCAAACAACATTCACACAGTTCTTTTGAGAATGAAAGAATTTCCCTCCCTCCTGTGACTAATACAGAAGGAGCAAACATACCCACCTAAAAGCATAAACAAATATATTTTAGGAAGTGGCCACATATGTTTCTTTCATATGAACCATTTGCCCAAGTGAGGAAGTCTCCAAAGGCTTTAAACCTCACAAATGTTACACTTTCCAAAGATGGGCAAAAATCAATTTTGGTTATTTTTAATTACCTTCTTCAGCTTTATTGGGGTCTGGTTTTTTTCCCCACTACCTTCCTAACCAGCATTCCATACTGAATCATAACAAGACTGCTGAAAATTCAGCACTGAGACAACCATACTAGAAAACACACACACAAAAAGGCAAAACAAAACATTCACCAAAAACCCCCCCTCGGATTCACATGTAAGCAACTCAAGTTCTGAAAAGAACTGTGTGGCCTGACAGTTTGTACCTTCTGTGGAGGATTACGAAGGATTATATGTAATTAGCCATAATTGCACATTATTTTTCTCAATTTAAAAAAGGAGGACAACTGATATGGATTCTTTCTGGTTTCTAATAACATTTTTTCCCCTGAATCTTAACAATAATTTCTAATTTTGCACTAAGAAAAACGATTATGAAAAAACTTCTGGGATATCCACTGAATCCAAGTGGCAAGGTTCAGTTCAGAACCGATATCAGAACAACGGATCACAAAGACAATGTTGCCATTGCTCTCTGCTTGCTTAACGATGACTTAAAATGAACTGGCTTTCTGTTACAGCAAAACACTCATGGGTCTGATGTTTCGGAAAAAGGACTGTGAGATAATGAATATTTTTAGTATTCGTCATTTATTGAAAGCATAGAGGGTCGGGTACTATTAGTCCTTCCCATTCTGAAGGAATGAACACTTTGGCATCATGAAATTCAAGGATAAGGTTGAGAACAATGGGTTTGAAAAGATTATTTAAAGTCTCCTAGTTTTAAGAGAAGTATTTAAAAACAAAATGATTTTTTGGATGCCTTGGTCCAAGGGAAAAAAAAAAAAAAAAAGTCAAAGAAAAACCTGTAATGCAAGCAAGATACTTTTTATGCGATATTAAAGGAAACAATACTGGTTTAAAGAAAAAAAACAGTGTATCTTTCACATTTTATGTCCTAAGTAGGTTTAAGTACTGCCTATTACTTGTCGAGAATTCAATAGCAAATAGAAACTTTCCAGGCTGACGTGCTGGGGCAGAGGAAGGTCATTCTTTAAAGCATTTGCTCCCTTGAGAGGAAAACCTGGAAGGATGCTGTTTGAGCAATTTATACCAGGCACAGCAAGTCATTAGATGCCTGTGCTGCAAGTCTGCCATCATCCTGATTCCACAACCATATGTGCTTACCATGGTGGGAACCAGTTCTAAAAGCCTGTAATTCAAATGAGCACAGAGGTGTGTATTTTCTCCTCAATGTGTTGAGCAGTTATAGGCACCGTAAATCTCTTATGGAATAGCAAGAGTGCAGAAAAGAAAAGGAGCATTAGGCAGATGAACGAGCATTATTGTTTGAAGAAGTAAATTTTCAGTTTTGGAAAGGGAGGCACAATTGTAGAGGGGGGGAAAAAAAAAAAATCTATTTGCAGGTAGGAAAACAGTCTGATTAGTGTTTTAGAGAGAATTTTTCTCCTGATTCAGTTTGACTTCAAAACAAAAAACAATAAGTAATCCCACAGCATCTTTGAGTGAATACTATACTGCTCATTTTCTTGTTAAAAATTTTGCTTGAGCAGAGATTCCCATTTTAAATAGCCAAAACAATACAACTCGTGAACTGTACTTTGTAAAGACTTAAAAACTCAGCATATTCTGAAAATTCAGCCAACCTGGAAGAATACATGAGCTTGGAAATGAGTTTGCAAATAATTCCCTTTTCCAGGAGAAGGTTACGAAAGGATGTAACAGATGCCTAGCTTTAAGAGATATATAGTAAGCAATACATAATACAGATTTGCTTATACAGAATGTTACCTTATTTCATTTATACAGGCACAATTTGAAGTCTAATACAGACCTACATGTCTGAAGAGAAACGGAGATGAGTCTATTAAGTGCAAACTCCTGATATGCATGTTACATGTAGCACTATCTAATGCTTACTTATTTTCACCGTAGATTAGAAATGACACAAAAACTGAAGTGCCGACAAGAACTGAACTGGGCTAGTCCCACTCTTCCTCCTTTCAGTGCTTCAATGATCTAAGGTGACACACATTCCTCTTCTTGCTGTCCCTAAGGACAGTCCTGTCTTAGATGTCTCAACCCAGGCAGACAACTTCTCAGTTTAGCATGAACTGCTTCCCCGGCCTGTTTAAAGTCCTTTCTATGTCTCTGAGCCACAAAAAAGGAGCGATAATCTTCAAGTTTTTGGCCAGTTTTATCCTTTAATTTTTTAAATCTCAAACTTCATTACAGAATCTTTACATGTATATACAAGCACAATATAAGTGACTTCCTATTTTTACAGCCTTCTCAAAATACTCTCCTGTAACATCTGAATGTCCCTTCAGCTTAGGGAGCTGTGTGAACATATTTAGCATACTCTGAGGACATACTGCATTTCTTGTAAATTTGCATATCCCAATTCTCACATATTTTTTAACATTCAAAAAATACATCAAGCTAAAGCTCTAGGGAAAAAAATAGTCCTTTAAAGACGACAAAATTAAGCTGCTAGACTCATTAATGCAAGCAAGAGTAGAAAAATCAAGCAAGGACATCACCATCACCTGTACACTATCCAATTAGCTTAGGCAATAGCCTGCATTAGGCACGAGATGTCATAATGTATTTTAAAAGGGGGTACAAGGCCTTCTCCAGTCTCACTGCTTCTTGATTTTCTTGAGCATTATTTAGCCAAACAGCAAAGCATTTCTGTACTCTACATTTACTTATTCTCCATTCTAAAATCCAAATAGGAAAGAAAACATACTATCCTTAGAAATTGTGATTTTCATTTATATAAAACATGGCCTCTATTTACGTGTAACTATATATACTTTTCACAATAGGAAAGCATGAATGCTTCTGTCCATGTGAAGATTATTCAATTACCTCTCTGACATCAAAGGGTTTTGAAATAAACTATATATGCAACCAGTTTAAACCCTAGGACACATGCAAAGGAGAGGAAAGCACTCTGCCAAAAAAATTATATTCTAACATACATATGAACATTAAGATACTGTTATTAACTTTTCTGACAGGAAAAAAAAAAAAAAGGTGGCTTTTAAAAAGCCACTGTTATTTCTATAGCCATATTCTTGATCTATGTGCACAAAGTTCCACTGAAACCAACAGCAGAACATATGCATTAAATAAGGACCCACAAGAAAGTAATCTTTTTGTTAAAGGATAAAATTTACCCAACAGCCCTAGAAACACTTCATTTGGAAATTCTTACTTCAAAAAACCTGGGAGCCCAACAGCACATACTGAACTTATGGCAACTCCTTCACAGGTAAGAATATATGTTCACTTTTCTGTTCTTCCCAAGCACACCCATGTCCAGAAAATGTCTCCAGCATGGTTGTTATGAGGCATCTACACATGTAGAAGCAGCATGCCTGCATATACATGCATGCACCTTTAAAGCATTATTGTAAGGCTTCTCTTCCAGTATTATTAGCAGCTGCTTGCATATGTGTAACTTCTTGTCCAGAGTGACAGCTGTATTTTCGCCTGTTTTGACATTGAGTCTGATCTGGGTGAATAGCTCATATCCATTAAAGTGCTATTACAACACTGAATGACTGCCAGAATACTTCCTGATCAATTTTAAAAGCCAGCTAGCTGTCATCATCTAATCGCAACAGCAGAAAACAAATCTTTGGGGAATAAAACAAGATTTTAAAACATTTTTAAAAGCAGGATATTAAGCCTAAAACCTCCAAACTATTTAAATAAAAATCACAAGCCACAGTGGTATGTAGGTAAAAATCTCTGCACTTTGAAAACCCATATACTTGTTACTGACAAGCATTCTAACATAGTCTCTAAATCTACCATTTCAACAATCTCTGGAGTTTGAACTCTTGCCATTATGTAACTTAATAAAGCAGCACTAAAAACAATCACCACAGAGTGTGACTGTGCTCACCATTAAACTTAGTTCTATAAAATTTAAGACTAAATTCAACCATCTTTCCATGTTCGGTTGAATGGCTAAAACCCAATGTGCAGGTTCAACTCCTTATCTCTGAATAGCTTTACAATATGCATATTTTTACGCTGCAAGTACAAACACCATTTCAGACTTGAAAGGCTATAAAACTCAAAGACAGTTAAGACCATTTGAAGAGAAGGCACAGTTGGCACAAGGTTGGCACAGTTTTAAGAGGGCCTACAGCAGTGCTGTATTTGTAGTACGGCATATTACAAGAACAAAAAAAAAAAATAGATTGAAAGAAATTATATGTTCTATATGAAAGATGTCCAGCAAGTCAACCATGCAATGCCCACATGCACACACACAAGGACTAGTCAATGTAGAGATGACTTTTTCATTTCTCCCCACTGCACTGTTTTCTCACCAACACTGTGCAGCTCCCTGCTTTGCTCTGTGGTCAGTCAGTTTTGATCAGTGAAACAGAAAACACCAGTCACCTGAATGAAATATTGCTGCATTAAAATATATTAATAAAACCAAATCAAAGGAGTGGACCCACCATACTCTATAACTGCCCATAATTTGGCTCCAAAAATTACACTGGGCACTTGTCATTGGAAATATATCATGAATTAAAAGTTCTTTGAAGAACTGTGGTATCTCTATCATACAAAAAAAAAAAAAAAACAAAAAAACCAAAACAAACCACCACCAACAACAAAAACAAACAAACAAAAAACCAACCAACCAAAAAAACCCCCACACAACCAAACCACTAAACACCCACCACAACCACTAAAAAACATCCAAGCTGGACTCAGCATATTGTTACACCTTGTAAAACTGTCAACATACAGACTTCCATAAAAATAAGTAAGTAACAATGAAGTCCACTCTTTCAGTTCTGGTTCCCATATAAATGAACTCTATGCTTATGAAGTTATAAAACTTAATTAGAATGACAGTTGCATTACTGCCTGCCAAAACTAATGTTATTTGACAGGTTACAATACAATAATCATTAAGAAATCTTGAAAGTGTTATCCTAGCCAGAGTATTCACGACATGAAAAAAATCTATGTAAAATGAGAAACCAGAGGATTAGAGAGGGTTCTGCAAACACAGGTACAATATATTTTATAAAGGAGTGATAATTCTGATCTGAAAATAAAATGCTGAAGAAATCTGCATACAACGCATACTGGGATTGCAGCATGTCAAAAAATGCAAACCGCAAATGAAGCAACGTTAATAGTGACTGCTGGATGAAAGGGACATCAAATGCATTTTCAGAAAAGCTAGAGTGATGACATACTTATAATTTAATAAAAGGAATCCTCCCCCCACACACCTCAGGCTTTGATTAAACCCAAATCAAGTGGACAGAATCTAAATAAAGAATTTCATTAAAATTAAAATATAAATACAGTACATTTTTCAGAGATATATTAAAAAAAAAAAAACAACAAACAACCACAAAACAGAACACACAAACAACTTTGTTTTGTATATTGTAAAGATTTAGTTGTAAAACTAATTTGTGTCCACACTTCTGGTATAGGAGGAGGTGTTCTGAGATGAAGGACTAACTAGCATCATGTCAGCTCCGTTGGAATACACGACTGTATTTTCCTATTGTGGTATATACATTTTGTTGAAAGGATCCTTATTTCCAAGTCAGTCCCTTGACTTATGAAAATAGTAATAACCTAAAACTGGAGAATAACATTTTTCTATGACAAGTGGCTAGGAAAATTTCTGTTAATGTTAAAAAAAACCCCATATTAATGTATTATATATTATTAATAGATGTATAACTAGCTTATATTATACCATTTATAGGTCTATTTTTATTAATAAAGCATACATTGTTAAAGTTTAGCTTAGGAGGATGACATGTTTATTAACTGTTGGTAATTCTGGATAATAGCACCAGTGATAAGTAGTGGCTGCATTAATAACTACAATGGGAAAGGACTACTGGGAATCTGCATGTTTGCAAAAGGATTCTGAACAGCTAATATGTACAGATTGCTACAAAATACTGTGCATGGAAATACACATTGCCTTGTAACTTGACATCAATAACGCTGCCTATTAAAAAGAATTACAGCATTTCCATAATTTAAGGCTTCTTAAAATCTTATTCTGTTAACTGCAAAAATTTCTGCAGCTACCTTCTTTCAGCGTCAAAAACATAATGGGTTTTGCATCAATGTGATTGGACACTAGAAAAAAAGGGAAATCATTAAAAACTACTAAGAGGCTGAAGAAAACTTATCCCCTTGCCTCACAGCAAGCCAAGCCATTACCAAAGATGGTGCAACTATGTAATAGAAACGAGATCTGGAACTCAGCATGAACTAGCTAAGTCAGCTAGTTAGGAGTTACCTATTTACTATTTAGGAAGGAAGGGCATGGACCAAGTCACAACGAACATCCCGCTCCCAAATTGCCAGGTTCTCCAAAATGGATTAGCATATTGCCACTACATTTACTCTCAGCGGGAATACTCAACAGGAGGAACAACATTACAAAAGACCAGAATAGGAAGGAGGGACAACAGGAGTCTACAAGCCTGCTCTTCTCTGATATTTGCAGAGGAAGTAGGTGACCAATTAAGAGACACTTAAGTCACATGTGAAATACTTTTTTTATTAAAAAATAAATAAAATTAGAAAAGATAAATGACCAACCTCCCATCCAGCAGATAGGAATAGAGGGTGACATTTGATTCATGACGCTAAAAACCTATCATGATACTAATTGATACAAGTATCAGCTTACTATTAAACTAATTTTAGAGGTATCAAAGAGCACGAGTCATATTTACTGCTATTTGCCAAAAGTGATTACAGTATTAAAAGGTACAAAACATTATTGGAAAACCCATCTAAACGACTAGTTTAGCAATTCCATTGTTAGGAAAGCTTCACATGGTAATGCCCATCTTGCTCTCACAGGTATTGATTATGCACATATATAATACAGCTAGTATACTATTAGTGATGACAGTAGAGAGGACTTTATTTACACAGTGTTACAGGAGAAGTTGCTCATTATATCAAAACCTCAAGCCAAAAGGAAGAAGCAGAGAAATATATGCAATTCTGAAATAATTTGGCTAATGGTCATTGCAAATATCTTGCCAGGCTTCATATATTTTTTTTTTCCTCTTAAAAAAAATGAGCTTGTCACACTGTTCATGAGGGAGATAACTGAGCCTTGGACTGCAACTAAATCCACCAACACTAAAACCTCTCCCAGATGTGCAGCTGCTTTCTGCAGCACAGAGATATTTCTTAGCCTTTAAGCAATATGAAAATGAACTACCAACTGAAAGGAATAGTTGTCATATGATAATTTACTGGGCTGGGGAAAAAAAGTCAGTGGATATTCAGGGGACTGCAATGCCTAGCAGAGATCTTTCAGCCTTCAACTTTCCAACTTACAATCTGGTTGTTCTGGAAATGACTTATACATCACCTATATAGGATCTCTACCTAGGGTTCTTAATCATGAAGGTGTGCAGCACAAAGACATAGCCCCCATTTCCTTCC
Source organism: Ceryle rudis (assembly GCA_033439905.1). Lineage (NCBI taxonomy): Eukaryota > Metazoa > Chordata > Aves > Coraciiformes > Cerylidae > Ceryle > Ceryle rudis. The sequence continues at coordinate 14,043 of JAAGNO010009316.1, read as the reverse complement.
CCAACCTCCCTGCCTCTAACTGTTATGCACCTGTGACCTCAGTGTTACCTAGTTCCAGGACATCTCTGTCCTCCTAGTTTGAAATAAAGGCCCACTTCTCCCTGCAGTGCTCTTACCTTACTCATTTCTCTCCTGACACACTCCACCCACACAGCACTGCTTCAGCTAAAGGCAACACTGAGAAGACAGAGACACTGCACATCTGATGAAGCCAGGCACAACAAAGCACCCAACTGCTATTATCACAAATATTACAGCAATCACAGTAGCACCACATAGTTTTAATGATGTTGGTGTCATGTATTTTAGAATTACACTTTTACGGTAAGAGTAGTGACTACAGTAACTCACCCCTGTCATTACACAGGAAAAATCTCCACCCATCACTGTTTCACTAACAAGGACAATGTATAAGCCCGACATACAACCACACTTCACATTTATGAGTGTCATTCACAAGAGACTTGACATCTCTTTTCTTGGGATTTTTTTATCTATAATGTGTGAGAGTTACAGAGATAAATTCAATAGCAAGCATAAAATTATTAAGGCTGACCAAGTCTGGTTTTGTGCTTCTGTACAGAACTTGAAAGTTTTGTTTGTGTCTTCTTGTTTGTTTTTTTTGGTTGTGTGTTTGTTTGGGTTTTTTGGGTGTTTTGGGTTTTTTGTTTGTTTGTTTGTGCGGTTTTTTGGTTTTTGTGTTTGTTTGGTTAGTTGGTTGTTTTGTTTTTTGTTTTGTTTGGGGGTTTTTTGTTTGTTTTTTGTTTTACTCCATTCTTCCTCCATTCTTTTTCCAGATAGAAATTGAGATTTACCATGGTACCAAAATGGGCCAACATCATTTTCCCTGTGAATCCTCTCATTAAAAATGCCTTAATTCACCTGTCATTCCAAATGCATCGAAATTGATGAGGTCTCACAGAGCATTGTTCTAATACATGAGGAAAGAGGATACGATTGTAAACAACTGGCAGCACTAACATCCCCAGCAACAGAAGGCAGAAATACATTTTAGCTAGCAATCTGAAAAAGTACAGCTATCTTAAAAACCAGACTAAAATACAGTAAGTAAGGGGAGGTGAGGGTGGTGGGTGGGTGTAGAGATCAGCTAGCACTGTGCACTGAAAGAAAGAGACATGTTCCAAAAGTGGTGTCAGAGGGCAACTTTGAATTCAGGAGTAAAGCAAACACTGCATCTCAGCTCTCCCAAAAAGGTTTTGACCTCCTAACGTTTACAACTGAAATGACTACCATGGGCAGATCTTTTTCTGAAACCTCCAGACTGCTTCTTGTCAATGATGGTCCATAACTTTAATAGAGACCAGATCACAGAAAGTCTGGTGCCCATGCTGGAGGCGGGCAGCCCAGAGCTCTCTAGCACTGGCACTCCGGCAGACTTCTGGTCACACCTGACACAGAACAGATAGTGTGGAGGAAGCAAAACAGAAGTTTGGATTAGGATGTTCTTACTTCCATACATGAACTGATATTAGTAGCTGTAAAGCTAGTATCTTTTTTTTCGATCTGGTTTAGTTAGATCTGACAACTGAGGCTCAGATCTATGCCCACAATTTTTTATATTGGACAGCTATAGGGCATTATTGTGTGAACTATCAATCACTCAGTATGCTGCTTTGTGACTTACCTCATGCATAGTTAGATATGGTTATGTAGATGTAACATTCCAACACTACTGTAATTATGGGAGCACCCTACATGTGGACTTGACATGTACCAAGATAATTCAGTTGTTGGGAACACTGACCTATGAGGAAGAGGGATTGTGGTTCAATTAGCAGCTTTTAGCACTGGTTCCTCATCTATTTCACATGTTTTTCCTATTAAGCTATATATTACAAATACATTTAAAATGTTATTTATGTTTCAAAGACAAGCAGAAGCAGATTAAGAAAATAAATCTCAGGTTTAATAATTTTGTTTGTTCTCTCAAAAATCCTACTACAAAGAATAAAGCACAACTCATAGCATAGTATATTTACACATGAATTTAAGTTGCATGTTACCATGGAACAAAAGAGGGAGGCGGTCTAAGCTCTCTCCATACTGAAGGAAAGGTTTGAAAGACTTCCAGTTACCGAGAGAAATACAGTCCATAAATGAATGCCAACATTTCTAAATCTATACAGGTAGAGTTAATAACCTCCATTTGCACCTCCAGTCTCATCAGAATTTGTGTGCTTGATCTGTCTCCATTACTGATCACATTGCTTGCGCTAGCCATCCAGTCTTCACACGCAGCATTTGATTTCCCCTTTGCTCTAAGCATTTACAGTATTTGCATGGATACTTCAAAAAGCCTATAACACAACACATGCATTCGTAATTCAGTCCTCACAATCCCACCACCAACCTCCTTTGGAAAAAAAAAAAAAAATCAATAGCAGCTAACTCCTACATCAGTCTAAACGTCTCTGTGGACATCAACTGTTAGGGGAGGCAGGGAAGGACAGATGGACAAAAAAACAGTATGAAAGCTGTCCCTTACATGGATCATATATTACTTCCAATACCTTCAAGCACATAACATGTTAGCAAGTTTTGCACGTTTTCTAAAATACTGGTGACAAATTACCACTGTATCTGTTTCAGAGCTCCTTTTATTGAATCAGGTGAGGGTGAGCTTACTGTTTCAGCATGACAAAGTTGCCAGCAGAGAGGATTACTAAGAGTCTATCAAGAGAGCATGGAAGGGGTGTTGAATCTCCAAATACAGTTCCAGCGAGAACTGTAACACTTCAAAAGTCCATTGTGAAGCAATGGGACCACAAATAGTTCCTGCCCTCACAGTTCTCTGAGCCTTAATTCCCGAACATAACAGCAAGCATTGATGGCAACCAGCACTGCGCTCAAGACTTCCTGTTCTAAGAACTGGGTGTATAAATCCTGTGCATAGTACCCAAAATAATACCTTTTTTAGTGTCCCCTTAGCTACTATGCCCTATAATTTCCGAGTTAGAAATGGTTGAGTTCACTACAAGTTAGAGTGGTTGTATTCAGAAGAAAAAAGAACCAAACAAAAAACCTCATGCTAAGTCTTCCCAAGCATCAAAGGTACATCCTTACTGTAAGTAAGTAAAATTTTGTATTTACAGCCCTACAGTTTTGCAATAACCTGTTTACTTTGAAAAAATTCTATCTCTTGGGTACACAGAAGACGAGATTTTCTTAACTGTCACCAAACTACTATGTTTTAGTAACTGACATTTACCGTTAGTATAGATAAAAGCATAGCAAAGCCTAGTAACACAAAATTCCCATCCCTATGATAAGCAGATGAAGAATATTTGTAGTAGTAAATAAGCAAAATTATTAATAAAGTATCATTCCTTTCATAATAAAAAAAAAAGTTAACTTTGCACACGCAGCTTCAGACTGGATTTTTCTCTGTCTTGTTTGTATCCTCCTAACGAATTCTTTAACCGCACCAAAACACAGTATCAGTTGCATCTGAATGATCTTGTACAAAACTGAAGTAGAAATGGAGCTAGACCAATGCTTACACAAGAAATGCAGCTTATTACATTTGTTGCACTCCAAATAAATATTGATTTCAATCTCAGAATACTATGAAAGGGCTTGCATCAATTACACAGTACATCACAGTCATGATGCAAGTTACCTAATTCCAGTGATGCACACAGCAAATCAATCATTCACATCCACACACCTTGGTGAGCCAGAGCCACCGCTACTTACCTTTATCTGAACTTTTAAATACTGCATTCATTTTGGAGTGGCATTATAAAGGAAAAGGTTTACAATGAAAAAAATGTCAGCTAATCTGCCAAAAAACCTGTAGTAATTATAATTACCTCTATTCATGTCATGTGTGTTTTAATACATACACAAATGAGTAAAAGAGCCCTTAATGACAACAACATTATGAAGGGAGGTTTTCCTTTTGCATTATCTATTTATTCAACACAAAATTATTAGGCTATTGTGATAAAGCAGCTAGAGTACAATGACTTTCCTTTAATCACTAATTAAAATGCTGATTGCCTGTTGAGTGAGACATGCAGTTATGGTCAAACACCAAGTCCTATTGTGTGATAACAGCTTGGGCTGGCCTTACAACTGGGTGGGGTTGAATCACTGCTAAGTAAACAAACCCTCTATGGCTGGAAAACACAATTGCTTCAGCTCAATAAAATCCTTAAGTAACTTTTAATTTTACAGCTTTAGACAAGCTAATATTGCAGAGCACAAAAGTTCAGAGATAAAGAGACCTACCAGGTGCTGGAATAAACAAGCAATTACACAGATTATAGAAGAGCAGTACTGGGTCTGTATGAATTAATTTATTCTGTGTACAAGCTGAGGTGGAAATTAATTTCATGGGGCCAAATTCAAAGGACCACTGGGACATTATTGGCTTCATCTATTCAACTCCTTAAGTATACTCAAATTACACCTCTGCAATCCCACTGATAGCAACTCTGTGCTGTCGGTGGGGTTTCACAGACGTAGTCAGGAGAAAGCTCACACTCATAGTTCCCTTACATCCTCAATTTGTTGTAAAATAAATTAAGTAAAATAAGACCTATTTGTCAACAGTCCTGTATACTGTATAATCATTTCAGCTGGTACAACAAAAACTATGCAGTATGCCAGTGTTCACATTGAACAGTATTTAACGCATGATGTTATCCTCCAGGCTTCAACGCTAAAAAAAAAATAAAATAAAAAAATAAAAGCCAACCCACAACCACTACACACACATACAACATGTAGGACATAAGAAAACCAGCAACATGATACTTGTCCTTTACAAAAAGGACAGGATTCTTTTTTAAAAGAGGGTAAACTATTTCTAATTAAAACCAAAACTGATTCTAGTATTACGATTTTAGTTACATAAACTACCATTGTAGTTCCCCAAGTAACACTGTAGCTTTTGGCACTTTCTAAACTAGGGGGAAGGGGAAATGTTTCTTCTAACTATAGCTTGCTGCTATTCTAAGAAATTATTTTAACCCATAAAGTTAACATGGCATAGATGAAACAAATGCACATCATTTTTCATCAGTAAATTCATTCCTTTAAAAGGCTGAGTCTCATTCGTTACTAATTTAAGACAGCTCCATCACATAAATAAGTAAAAACAAATTTGCTTTCTTCCAGTTCAACAGGTTTATTCTCTTAACAGAACAAATAATAACATGCTGTTTAATGGACTAACCTTTATCACATTCCAAATAATCACATAAAGTTCAGTGTGTTTTGGTTGTTCTGTTCTGTGTTGTTGTGTTGGATTTTTTTTTTAATACACAGTATAAGAAATTATCTGGGCATAATTGTTATAGTAGTAAGTATGCACGCACCTCTTACACATAGTTATGATAACAGAAACTTCAAACTTGTAATTTTAAAAAAACATTTTTACATGTGCATAATGCCACATGGGGGCAGAAAGAATGATTTTTAGTCTGTGGCTGCAAGCATTCTGTCTTCTACACCTTTTTCTTTTCTAGTCTCTTTTCTGCCAGTTGCTTTATATATACATACACATTTACATTGAATAAAATCAATTTTCCCACAAGAATTAAAGTATTTTAAAAAGATGCAAAAAAAATAAAAACAACGAACTTGATCACTCGACAAGAACTTTTCATTTGCTGCCTTATTTCTCCACCTCATCTGTAACAGCACCCTTTTCACTTCTCTACAAGTTGTCATTTTCTACAAGTAAAAACAGTATCTCTCACTCTTAACTAAATTTTCCTTGCTTTTGTAGAATATGTCTGTAGAAGACAGAAACCGAAAATAATTTCTTTATGTTTCCATTTCAACTGTAGAAATGTATTTAGTTTGGGTTTGGGTTTTTTTTCCCCTTTTTGTTTGAGTGTAATTGAAGCCAAAATGGTTGTTTTGTTTATATGCAGCTGCTATTTATATAATAATTCATCTCACAAAAAGAGGAATCAAAAGTCCATGTTCTGTAGTGTTTGGGAGTCTTGTACAAGGGGCACAGGTGCAGAGAGCTCTCCTTCCCTACTAATGCTGTACAGGGAGGCCAGTGAACATGCTGCATCTTGCAGACTGTCAGCACCAGACAGAAGTGAACACATCACACTATCTCCCACACCTTATGACTATTATTACCAATGGCAACTATCACCGATAGCACTTCATTCTTTTTTATTCTCCAAATAAATGCAACTACATTTCTTTTACACTATTATGTTGTGAGACCAGTGTGAGGTAAATACAACTGATGTAACAGCCAGAATTCAGCCCATGGAGAGTAAAATGCATCAGTTACAAAGTCAATGGCTGACCTAGTGCTCTACTCTGACTGACTGTAGAGCCACACCTCCTGTGTATTAGTGGATATTCTAGGCAATTAAAGACATAAATGGACAGCAAGAGGGCAAATGAGCTGTAGGGTAAGTCATCAAAATATTGTCATTTCTACCAGAAGTTCAAATAAAGTCTTGTTTCTAGTTTTCTGTAGACCATTTGGTGATCAAGACACCGAGATAATTTTACAAAGGCATTACTGAAGTAAAGGAATTATGATAAATTTAAAAGACAAAATTCTCATGACGGCTATCAGTAGAAGTTGTTCAGAATAATGGATGAAACAGCTCAGGCCCTAATCTTCCACGAAGACATACATCATTCTCCAAATCTTTGCCTATGTCTCTCAGTAGAGAGAGTTGCAGAGGGAATCTGAGTGCAGCATTAGAATATAGAGGCATGGGTCTAAAGTTTTTTTTTAAACTTCATAAGCATTCAACAGAATTTAAAAAAAAAACCACACCACCACCACAAAACAACAAAAACAACCACCCACCTTTGTTTTATTCTACAATCCTCCCTTAAGCTTACAGCTCAAATTCTTTTAACCTTCCACTTAACACATTTGAATAACCTCCAGAGGTATCAGTTTCATAACCACTGAACAAACACAGATTGGATGCAGCAACCCATCCTTCTAGACAGCACTGATTCAACTTTCTTTTGATTACTATTACCCAGCTGTCACCAACAAGCTATCTCTTACTGCCTGTAATATTCAGGTGGCTAGGAAAATATAAAAATTTTATTTTGGAAACATATTGATTACTGAGCACTCCACTTGCCAAAAATACACGTTTTTACAGAAAGAAGGAACAGACTTTGCTTTATACACCAATAGCTATGTCCTGATCAGCCCTCTCAGTAGTTCAAAACTGAACTTGCAAAGATATCTGACCACATTTTTATAAACTTACTAAATTTGCAGTCTATTACTTTCATCTAGCTTTGGCATATGTAGGAATCCAGTTTTTTAACCACAAAAAATACGGGTGTCATATACAATACCATACCTAGATTTCCTAAATAGAGACAGCCAGAGAAAACTGCTGCTAAGGTATGCTATTTACCTATCTAGTCTGTTCTAGCCACTCTCCAGTGATGATAAACTGAGAATTAATTAGAACTCTCACAGTGGTCAGCTTCAGAGATACAAAGAATACCAAAAGTCTAGGCAAATGCACATGGATTCTCCACTGATATACAGAAATATCAGCTATACAGCTATAATTGCAAAGGACCACTTAAGCTGGTTTAATTACAGCCTGAAAACTTGTATCCACTTAACGGAAAACATAAAAGAACAATGAGAAACACTAGGACGAGGTTAAAGTATGATCATACACATCATTGTGAAAATCATCCTATAGGCCAAATGCTCAAAGCCATATAGAACTGTCTCACTTGGTAGATGTCAGAAGCCTCCTGACTTTGGACTTGTAGAACAGAACAAAGCAGAAGACTAGAAAAACTGTAAAGATTAACAGTACATGATCAGAAAGATTGGATGATCTAACTGGTCTTTTCCACTTTAGAATTCCATGATTCATTAGTCCTAAACTTTATATAATCTTTTCCAAAGCCTCACATAGTAGTAATCCAGAGAATCAATTTATATCTAACAGCAAACATTTGCAATTCAGTTCCAAAGTTCTTTATATTCACTTTCTCCCAAATCAAAACCATTCTCTTTGTCTCTATTCTAAATAACCTGACCACAACACTTCATAAGACAAATATATCCAAGTAGAAAGCATATCATAAGACAACTATGTAACAGCCAAATAGAAAGGAGCAGCAGATGCTCAGATGCAAGAGTAGCCTTTAGGGTTTCATCATCTGTCACCATCACAGAGAACAAGGGAAACATAGATAGAAGGATCCTCTAGCATCATCTCACAGGTCATGTTGTGCCATAATTTGAAGAGACTTTTGCTTTGTGAAAAATAAACTTAAAACCCAAGCCCATACCAAAACACATCCTGGTAATACATGCTCAGTTTACACTTACATGCTACACTGATGCCATGGTATATACATAGAGTGAATATGAATGCTGTATTAGCATTATAATGTTAATATGAAGATTGCATACTTGTGGAGTTAGTGTTTACACATCAGTATGTAACGCTAACTTTATTAGCTCTTCATCAAAGTGCAGATATGCATACCAGTACCTTTTCTTTTTATGGAATTTAAAAGTTTTACTGATGAAAAACATTCTTGAAAGGAGAAAAGTACCACCATCTCAAACTGGCTGATTACATGGACTGGGAAGCACATCTAAATCAATTCAAGAAACCATTAACTGTTGCCATTACTTGTACCCAAAGAGATTTTGTTTGACCTTCCACAGTGTCCAAACATGCTCCTATGTGACTGAGAAAAAGAAATGCAGTTTTCTTGTATTTCCTTGACGTATCTCAAGGCAATACATGTAACACTCTACCTGTTACATTTAAAGATAGTTTTATCCCTCTCATTAGGATTTCCTTGATCAAAACACCTCAAATTCTTTCACTTTTTCCTTTTAGACCAAGGTTTCTAGATATATTTACTCAAAGACTCCCGTTTCACATCTCAGAATGATGATCCAATCCTTGTTTCATATTAACACGCAGACTAGCCTCATATTCACCTTGTTACCAACTGCCATGACCCCAAGAAGCTTTTTCTCCTAGATCAATCTTCTCACCAAGTATTTAAAAATCTTTGCATCATAAAGGTTAAACACTTCCCTTTAGTGAACTGAATGTATTTTATTTCAATATAATTTTTCAATACAATTTTGAATTCCATCCCTATGATTTAAAATGCTTGCAGATCTTCCCTGCTGCAGGTAGCTCTAATTAACAACTACCAACTAAGTAAATACATCCTGTTCCTTCACCCAAGGCATCAGCGAAGACAAGTATCAGATTGAGGTCTGGTCCTGAAGGTGTAACTCTACAATGAAATCATATTCACACTTCTGACTTTAGGACATGAGTTTGGTACCTACATTAGGATTCTAGGCTTTCCATCTGATAATGATTTTCCTCTCAATCATCATCCCAACCCCCTTTACAGTAATTTCATCTTAATCATGGTTATTACAGAACACCTGAAGAGAGAATGTCAAAACAACGATATTTACTAAAAGATAGGATTTTACGAAATGTATGTTAAAATCATGATGTATGACACACCTTGTTTCACTACCACCTATAAGGTGTGATTATCCCATTACTGAAGAAATAGGGTAGGTTTGACACTATGTTCTTGAAGTTGTGTTCACTGTTAGATACATCTTTGTTATCTTCCAGATGCTAACGTGCAATGTGTGTTTTTGCAATAACTGAAGTTTGCCGAGTAGTCTCTTGTGGCCTGGGTCAATAAGGTTTAAAGAGAAGCATGACTGAGTGAGGAGAGCATACCTCAGCAGCAGTGAGGAGACAGTATTCAGACTTCCCTCAGGAAACCAATTAAATGCCTAAATGAGAATTTCTTATGCAAAAGGGCATAGCCAGAGGAGCCCCCCTGCCTAGGAGCCTTGAATTATCTCTAGTCACTATTTGAGACCTAGAGTTCTAACTTAGGCATCCAGCTCGTGTTGAAATAAGCAGTGTGAGCACAGCTCTATACCTGCTAGTATGCCCAGAATCTCACCAGTTCTCCAAGAGTTTTCATAGAAGATGCTGTCAGCTATGTGAGCAGCCCAGACAATTCTCAATTACTCCTGCGTAAGTATCATTAGTTATTAAAAAAAGAAAAAAAAAAAAAAACACCCACACACCACACCCCTGCTTCCCGAGGTATTCTTTGCCATGGATGTTTTAATAGTAAGACATCTAAAGTCCATTAATACTTCCAGTGAAAACTAAGCAGCAAGAAGCTAACAAAATATTGTGAGAATGCCAAGGCATTGATCGGTCTCTCACCTCCTCGCTACACAGCGGGTAACGCCTTTTCTCATCCCTCTTTTCTCAGTGTTTTGTCTCTTATTAGTGGAATGCCACTTTGTGCCCAAGTCTTCCAGATTTTATCTACACTTGCCCATAACATTCTTTTATACTCCTTCATAATAATTTGTCCTAGTTTCAGCTTTTGGCAACATCTCTCAAGTTTTAGTTCACCGAAGAGCTCTTGTGTAGTTAAACCATACTTGTGTTATACTTACTTTCTTTGTACTAGTAAAGTTAGTGCTTTGGCCCTTGTGAACGTTTCTCTAAGGAACTGTCAACCGCCTTCATACCACTTTGCCATGCAGTTGCTTCCTACTGAAAACTACCTAACAATTCTCCGAGTTTAATGAAGTGCACTTTCTTGAAGCCTACAGTCTTTAATCATGGGATACATTACATCTTCTTGAAAGCAACATAAACTCCTATCTGACAGCCAGAAAGGCAACAGGAAAATTAATAATAAAAAAAATAAAATTAAAAAACCCTACAAAACCAAACCTGAAAACTAGCCAAATTGTAGCCATGGAAATGCTAGAGAGAGACAAATAAGGCCAAGGCTACACATCGCATACAGCCACAACGGTTTGGTCGTGGATTGCAATAGTGGATTTCTGGACCTGTCAATTACATGGCTTTATGCAAATGAAGTTAATTTGACCCTAAGAGAGGTCCTATTTCCTTGGCACTAAGCATAAGTAATTACCATTAGTGTCGGTGGAAGTTATATGCACACGTTGAGAGGGGATTAATGAGTTTATAAATGTTTACTTGGAAGGAAAGAGGACACAAGAGGGACAAATATACAGAAGTTCTTGGGAAAGGTAACATATTTGGGAAAGTGCTCCGAATAGATTATCCTCATCCATAGTATACTTCACATGCAGCCAGTTATTTTTCATACATCTCTGTTCACAAGCTGCAGAAACTGAAAAATGTTCAGTTTAGTGGTTTGCCAGCTTTGCTTCTAGGATATTCACATGCATTCGTGTTTGTTTTATACCAGTGCTCTGGCAAACTGGTTTCCTGACAGAACTGTTTAAGAAAACAAGGAATTGCTTTGCCAGCTGCAGAGTTTGCAACCACCGGCATTTGGGATACAGCTTTTAAAATTGGGTATAAATTCTATCAATCCAATTGAAAGAGCTTAAATTTCACATCCAACTAGTCTTACAAACAGCACCTCCCAGATCAGTAAAAAAAAAAAAAATTTACTTAAATTGCAATTGAAACTTTTGAATAGCTAATATATTTGGGAAAATGTTTACAGATAATTCATGATGAGAAAATACATAATGAATTAGTATTTGTTATTTATTGCCCATTAGCTGCAAATAAAGTAGCTGGTGCATAAAGATGCCTTGTGTCATATGTCAGTTGCCCACTAGCTGAGATGGAGCACATTGCTGTTCAAAATTTTGATACGCCGAAAATAAAATTTTGGCAAAAGTTTCCATTTACTAATGCTCTAAATGTTAACAAATTATAAGACCAGTCAATTTTAATAGACTAGTATTGATGATGAGACATGCAGCAAAGTCGTGTGGGATATGCTGCAAGTAATAACTGAAACCAAATGCCTCCTGCAGCTGTGGTTGTTCCAGTAGTCCAGGATGAAACAGATTTTCACATCATCTTTATCAGCGGGAAGCTGTCCAGATCTGCTTATCAGTGGATGGAAGACAGAGCCATGCCCTGCCAGTTTTCATTCTCTTCCATCTTTGTGTTTTCATTTAGTTGCAACTTAGAGCAAGCTCTGCATCTGTCACACCCCTTCACTGTGCCAGAGGGCTCTAGCACAATCCCACAGCTAGAAGAGGTCTAAAGTCAATTTAGACCTTCACATGCTATTGCTGCTTGTACTGTATTAAATAAAAATAATTTCATAAATGCTTTTTTAATATAAGTAGTTAAAGGTACCAATACAGGTTAGGGGTAGACCTGCTGGAAAGTAGTCCCATGGAGAGGGACGTAAGCATCCCAGTGGACAATAAGTTATCCATGGAACAGCGACATGACCTTGTGGCCAGGAAGGCCAATGGTATCCTGGGGTGCATAAAGAAGAGTGTGGCCAGCAGGTCGAGGGAGGTTCTCCTCCCCCTCTACTCTGCAGTAGTGAGACCACATCTGGAGTATTGTGTCCAGTTCTGGTCTCCCGAGTTCAAGAGGGACAGGGTAATACTAGAGAGAGTCCGACTGAGAGCTACAAAGATCATGAAGTGACTGGAACATCTCTCTTATGAGGAAAGGCTGAGAGCCCTGGGGCTGTTTAGCCTGGAAAAGAGAAGACTGAGAGGGGACCTTATTAATATTCACAAATGTCCAAAGGGTGGGTGTCAAGTAGAAGGGGCCAGTCTCTTTTCAGTTGTGTCCTGTGATAGGACAAGAGGTACTGGTAGCAGAGATGAAACACAGGAAGTTCCACCTCACCATGAGGAAAAACTTCACTGTGAGAGTGACAGAGCACTGGAACAGGCTGCCCAGAGAGATTGTGAAGTCTCCTTCTCTGGACACTTTCAAGACCCACCTGGATCTGTTCCTGGGTGGCCTGCCCTGGATGTTCCTGCATTCCCAGGGGCTTGGATTCAATGTTCTCCAGAGGTCCCTTCCAACCCCTACCATTCTATGATTCTAAATGTAAATTCTGCTTATCTTTTCAAAGGTTTTCAGTTGTAACTAAATATTAATATATTGTGGTGTTACAGAATTGATTTTTTTACTATAAATTTAAAAGCTTAAAAGCATTAATATATCCCAAGTCACTGAAATAATAGATTTTTCAATAACTTTAGGTAGTGTCTTCTATGCAAAACCCACTATGGAAAGAAATAACACTGTCAAGTCTTTTAAAGAATGAATTTTCCCTTCTTCTGAAAGCCACTACAGGTGTGTACAGGTAGCCAGGTTACTTGTTTGTATGAGAAAGTAAGCATTTGAAGATGGATACTTCTTTTAAGAAAGAAGCACTAAGTTGGAACAACATTTTTACGTGCTAGAAGAAAGTAAATCTTCAGAATGTTTGTTACATTGCAAATGCCACTCTGGACTACACAGACAGAAAGCATAGATCTCTGGTAACTGGATTAAAGGCCAAGGCTACAGGTTTATTGAAATACAGTAACTCATGTTACAGAATTATCTGGCAGCCAATAGTCCTTGCAGTAGTAAATAATGAGAGCCCAAGGCAAAACACTATATACACCCCAAAGAAATGTAGTCCAGCCCTAATATCAAACTCCTGAGTCTACCAATATTGACAAGGTTGAACTCTTTTCTTTCCGAGTACTAAAGATGGGGTAATACTTGTATACAGCAATAAAACTTCCCTTTGCAGTAACTCTTCCTTTCCTGTCTTCTTACTGCATATACCCCCCAAAATGGTGAAAGAAGGCTTTAACAAAACAAAACAAAACAAAAAAAGGTCACAACCAGAAAAAAATCCAGATAATTTGACTCTTCTCAATCAAATCTAGCCAGACAGCCAGCATACCGAATTCCTAGCATCTTTTCAAAGGTATTCAAGTAACTCTGTATCATCAGATAACATGCAAATTACTTATTACTCAATTTCATTAATGTATAAAGTACATGCATAATTTGTCACTGGAACCACTGTCACAGTTTAGAGTCAGGGCATCCCCTTAGACCTATAACAGATGCTCTCTGTTAACCCCCCTCCCTCCCCGAAGGGAAAGGGAATAAGGGAGAGAGACTTAGTGATTAGAAAAGGAATAAGGGAGAGAGACCTAGTGATTAGAAAAGGAAACTAGAACAGCTT